>JAMKCH010075607.1:0-101263 GCA_023653785.1 Ophioderma brevispina
TTGGAAATTTAAGGTGGGTTGCGTTAGTGAGAAATGTATCAATGATTGTGGCGGTGTTGTGAGTTATTCTGGTTGAGATTTATTTTGGGAATGTAAGAGTTTAGCAATTGTGGTATTAAATAGTTGATGGGTGGACTGTTATAGTAAATTGAGAAGTTATGTTTAGTCATCTACAATGAAGATGTCTTTGTTAGTTTTACTGAGTTAGGTTGTAGGTGTTCGTAGTTAGTGTTGAAATGCTGAACGGTGTATCATGAGTCTGAGTGACACCAACGATTACATTTTTGGTTTTTGTATTGAGGTGAGGTTACCTTCATGAATACTGAAGTCTGAGTCTGGTCCAAGTGTGATACCCATGACCTGATGTGCAATGTGAGTTTGGATGTACATGCAAACCCCCTTTCCTCTACCTGTGAGTGGACCCTTGGGGGGAACCCATAGGTGTAACCCCGAAGTGAGGTGCAGATTTTGCATCTTGAGCCATGTTTCAGTGAAGCTATGATTTAAAGTGTGATTGGAGCAAGCCCCAGAGTAGGTGGCGATTTCTTCATAATGATTAGGGATGCTACGGCAGTTGAAATGATTATGAGATGAGTCGTTAATTGATGATGTTAAGGTATTAAAACCGTCTCGTTGTAATATTGAGATCCTTGTTTTGTGTGTCAGTGTGGTTAAGGGAGTAGGGATGGTCACAATTTTGAATTGATATGGGGTTTCCCCCCCCCCCAGTGAGTATGGTTGATACCCAAGGAGTTTAGTTTGTTGATTTTAGTCTAGTGTCGACTAAAGAATTCGAGCAGTGCCGCAAGGTAGTCTCGTCATGAATATGGTGGTTGAAAAAAAGGTCCATCCATGAAGGACTAACCCTGGTTAAATCCAGGTCTAACTTAGATTCCCTTGAGGAATACCTGTGTCTATAATCTTGTCTCTGAATGAAACACATTCAAATTGAGGGAAACATTGTTTAGTTATTGGCAAAATTACTGATAAATTTGATAAACAGGCAGTCCAATTTAAATGGTGTTTGAAACAAAATGTAGCATTTCAAATGTGTTTTGAGATTCCTACCCCTTCTGTTTTGTTGTTTCACTGATATCCCTGCAAAAACCCTATTCCCTAAATTTCAAATTGATTCTGACTTGTTTTTGGTGTTTATGATCAAATGTTTTGTGTCTTACCCATAGGACACTGTACTGTACTTTGCTTTTAATAAACAATTCAAAATTTCTTGGCAGAGACTATCACATTTGCACGTGAGATAGCTTATATAGGGCACGCATAACTATAGCTTAGCCCAATGGTTCAGATGATACAAAATCTCCAATTTTTTTAGGTATAGTCGGGGGGGGGGGGGACTGGGCCTGTCATTGCTGGCATCACAAATGCACCTTAAATGCTCAGGTGAAACTTAAATTGAATTAATAGTGCCAAATGCAACTCAATTCCCTAAAGGTGAGTGACCTGCTTATGGCCCCAATTTTTTCACACATTTTCATCTTCACAAGTGAGCAAAAAATAACAAAAACATCTGATTACCAAGTTTGAATTAAATCAAGTCACACCAAAAATGTGTACCAATTGGCCCATAGTGAGTGGGTGTGGTGAACTAGTGTGATCAACCAGATTTGGTGATGTTTTTGTTCAGAAACTAAAGGCGCAACGAGAGATTTCACATATCAGGGGTCCTAAAAACTTGAAGCTCTGATTTTAGCCCTGATGTACAGCTTTTCCATCAAAATACCCCTCTGAAGATTAAGCTGAGAAGTTTTTCTTTGGTACAAAAATTGTGAAATTTCTAATTTTCGTAATAGGATCCCATACAAAATTCATCCTAGTTTTACATTGAAATATAAGCAATTTCAAATCACCCGTTTTCTCTCTTTTAAACATTCCTGTAGCATAAATACCAGTCAAGAAATCTATTGAGTGTCTACTCTATTTGAAATTAATGTTAGTACACATATTTGGATGCCTCAAAATCTCTTGTTGCACCTTTAAAGGAAAAGTTTTACCAACCTAACATTTCACTGGTACTGAGAAAAAATATAACTTCTTCTATGCCAAATTTCAACTTTGGTGGTGTCAAGTTGTTGGATGAAGTTTGTTTGATCATGTCACCCACCATTAATTAATGATGTCACATATTTGCTCAAATTTCATAATTTATGCCAACCCCAAAATCCCATGTTGCTCCTTCAATTTTTTTTTCTTTTTTAATGGGATATTTAAACTATAGTAGATTCAACCATCGTGTCACCTCTAGTCTTTTCTGAAGTATGGGCAGTGAATGAGGGGCATGTAAGAGTGGGTGAAATCAAAATTCTATGCTAAATCTATTGAAACAGTAGTCCAATATCAGAGAAAAATATAACTCTAGCTCAATGAAAGCATTTTCAAGTCACTGACTAATCGTATTTGCTTCAGTGTGGTATTCGTATAACAGGCGAGTTGCATATCACTTACGTTGGAAGCGCCCTTATTTTTGGCTACGAGGAACACAAACATGTTCCCTATAGCTCCTGTCCCCTGTTCGTCTGTCCAACATCACAGCCAGATTATCGTAGTTCGTGTCATGAAACATGTGAATCGGGCCACATATTTTCTTTTTCTTCCTCCTCTCCCTATCTAATTGATGCTGTCCAAAACTTCTCCTCTGGTGACATAATCAATGGGTTGAATCTACTATGCATGTCCATCACATTTGGTTTTAATATTTTTTGTTGGTGGTGGGGGGGGGGGGGGGGGAGATCATATTGAACTGGTCCAATCTCTTGAATTCAAAAGCTTTGCACATACCTCAAAGTCACCTTGAATTCAGTCTAAGCAGAATTGTACAGAAGACTCAATTGTTATTTCTGGTCGGCTACTCATGTACACATTGGCTGCCATTAAGTGCCCACCTTTATTTGGAGCACTTACTGTTGAGGTGTAAATGTCTATACCGGTAATTTTATCTTGATATTTGTACAATGCCCATGCGCAAACCAATCAAAGTGTAGACTTCCCTTTTCAATATGTACATTTGAGCTAACTGTAAAAGAGCCCATTTAATCACAATCCCAAAAAATTTCATTTATTTGACGTGGCAATGACTGTCCTTCATTGATAAAACCTATTCTATGCCTGACTGACCCAAAGTTGACATTCTGGGAATTTTTAAAAATCAACTTTTTTTTGGTAAAAATGGATTGATTTTGAATTAAGTGATAGTAAAGTGAGCACAAAATTGCAATTTTTAAAACAAATTTTGATTTTAAAAAATCATTTGAAAAAAAAAGAAGAAGACAAATATGCCAAACAGCCGACCCTACTGCTCTACTATGGGTTTTCTTGTAAAGGTGCATGGACTGACCCAATTGACAACCTTGATCACCCACCACCAACACACACATCTTACTCCATCAAAATGATGGTGTTGGAAGAAAGTTGCTATATTTTTTCTCATTACCCCAGTGAAATTCAAGGCATTTTACACTTAAGTGTATAAGTCTTTTGTGTGTGTGTGTGTGGGGGGGGGGGGGGTCCACATGGACCACCCCTGAAAACCTTTGGCCAGTGAGAATTTATTACAAAACTTGGGCCACTGATGGGCATCAACAGGGAAAAAAAATTAAAATCGGTAGACCGATTCAAAATGGCAGTCCCCAAAATCTGATTTTGCCAACGCGCACCCCAATTCTCCCGCCCAAACATGAAAAATCACGTTTACTGAAGGACTGTCATGAAGGTACTCGAGTAAGATTTAAGGGGCAAAACAAATTTTGAATAGCACCACCAAAAGCTGAATTATGACTAACTGGCATAAAACGCCATGGTCGATTGTATATTGTTTTTCGCAAATGATATTTAGGGCAATACATAAAATTTTGCGGCAAAAATAACTAGACTGTTAAATAATGGCGCACGAAAAACATAAAGTTGGGTCCACATGGACCCCCCTTATACACTCAAGTCCCGGGACTAAAGAGACATGAGGAGATTTCCAGAAAGAAGGCCCCCAATTTTTCTCGAACCCCTCCGGTTTTTACATATTGGAATGCCTTACCAATGTATTAGTCACACCTGAAGTGAATAAGCGACTACGCCGTCTCATGTAAAAGATGATGATTTAGTAGTTTCTGTCGTACACGACAGAAAGGCAACGCATGTTTTCTATGGGGAACGATTACGATAGCAGGCAAGTTCAAAAAGAGGTTGCGGTATTTTTCTTTGCACATGTTCCTGTCAATAAACTTTCGAAACGTTATCGGTAGGTGGTATACACTGGCCAGTGAATTGAGAGAGAAAGAAATTCGTTATCCTAAAAAATCTCCTCCTGTCACTTTAAGTGTTAAAATAGAGTGTTTTGTACTCAGCACAACAAGTCTGATCCTTAGTATGTGCCAACAACAAAGCATTTATGTCTATCCATTCCTGTCGGTGGAAATATGAGTAATAAAGCACATTGACCTAGTACTTATTTTTCCCTGAATATTCAGAATTACTTGATTTAGATCCTGAAATTTCAGGGTATTAATAAGAGAATAGTACCTTTCTTATGAATTAAGACATTAAAATCACACACTATTTCCCATTAAATCAGGTGCCCAATCCTGGCAATCGGAACCCAACCTGTAAATGTAGTCGACCACAGTTAATTTAAAACACACACACATACGCACACACGCAAACACACACACACACACTGTCCCTATGGTAATTTAGTACAAACCTTTGCTTCTACTATCAAATGGCATACCACGTTAACTAAAAACTTGTAATCAGGTGTTTTGGCCATGTTTCCTGCAAGGGAGAAACCAAGAGGGGAAAACATCGTATAAAAAATTATTAAATATGCCAAGCTCATCACAACAACAATTATAATTATTACTTCCTATTCCTGCTTTAAAGCTTGGCTTGAAAAAAAAAACACCTCTAGTTAGTAGTTGTTAGTTTTGAAACTGAAGTTAAGATTTACACTCTCTGACACCACTGTCACAATTCATGTACTACCAGTCAATCTGTATCGTAAATGGGTGATGTCATCCTGAATACAGCTATTATATAGAAACTGTATGCTCATGCAAATTACGATGTTGATTTTCTTATGACATGGGGTGATAATTCCAGAGATAGTCCATATTCTCATTGTCAGGGTATGACATATTAGGAACACACATGGTTCCCTGCAGCTTAGCAGTAGCACCAGAACTTGTTTTTTTTTTAGGTGGTTGGGGGTTGGGGAGGGAAGATATTGTGTGGAAGTATATTTTTTGAGGACCAATACCCGGGGGGGGGGGGGGGGGGGGGGTTCACCTGACTTGAAAGAGGTACGGTATTGGCGGCCCTTAAACCCCCTTTTTGCATCTCTCCATCATTTTCCAAGACCCCCAGTTGAACATAATTCAGTTCTTAAGTCCCCTTTTCACAGAAAATTTTGGCCTCAGAACCTGAATTTTAGCCAAATTTCAGCTCCCAGCCGGAAAAGTTTTCAAAATTTCAGTTCCCAAGCCCCTACTTTCGGAGACAAATCAGTTCACAAGCCCCGCCAAGTTCGGAAATCGGGGCCGCACATCCCAACCTGAAATACAGTGAGTGCCCCCCCCCCCCCGCCAATATCATGAAATTAGCCATTGTAGTAAAGTATGGAAATAAGGTTCCACTCTAAGAGGTATTTGTTTCACTCTGCACTGTCAATGCAGCTTATAAAGGCTGACTCAGATATTTTGAAATAGATACTTTTCTATATTAATAAAAATAGTCACTTAACTAAAGATATCCACCTTAAAGAGACACTGTACATTTTGAAAAATAGTGGCGCCTCAGATTTTTCAAAATTGGATATTTTTTGCATGGTTGTAAAGCCTTTATATACATTAGCCCTCACCTGAACTGATTAAGACCAAATCACAGCCTTCCTTATGGGTAAACAGAACGATTTTATATTAATACCCGACGAGTCATTATTCAGCAGACGACGAAATTGCGTTTAACACAAGAAAAACACACTTCGTATGCATGTTTCCCACGGCATCATGCACCCTGTTTGACCAGTCTGTGACCTTTGTGGTTTTAATATCAAATGAGTACAAGTCTATATATTCATGTAATAGATACACATGTTGTATGCTAAGTTTTCCATAACTTAAAAGTTAGCCTACACACTACCTTGATGTCTTTACCCTCTTACTAACGTCCCTACGTTTGAGTATTTATTTTTATGTATAAACTGTATCTCTATCTTCCAATGGCCTAGACTTCCCCCATTTGAGAGCAAATTGAAGAAATTTCATATTTTGTGAAAATGTGTCCAGTTCCTCTTTAAAGCCTCAATCCCAAGGTTTGAGATGAATGATTGGATTTTGGTTTTGACGTAGTACACATTTATGTGCAGTATAAAAATACCATAGGATACGTGTATAAACAAAATTCCAGAATTTTATTCCAAACTGGAATTTTCTCCATGAAAAAAGCTTAGAGTTATTTCACACAGTGATTAGTATTAAGTTGTCACTTCTTAGTGATCGTGACATTCGACGGGGACATATGATCGGCATTGCGTAAATACAAGTTCGCCTTGTTAAATTAGGTGTAGTTCTTTGAAGAAATAATTAAGATTTTCATCCTGGTATTGTTAGGAAAAATGAATGCACTTATTGGAATAAGTACTAAATCACATAGACAAACTAATAACTAGTGACTTGGGCTAGTACCCAAAGAAATAAAAAAAAAAAAAGATTCTTCATAATACAATTCAAACCATATAACATTAAAACCAATCTGGTGCATAATCTTCAACTTGAGATTTTTAAAATTTATTTGAAAATATGCTTCTTATTAAAATGGCCACAGTTAATACAAGAAAAAATCATGAAGGAAAAATAACAGGTTTCAGCAATTTGTTAATTTTTTTGTCCATTTTGCATTGTGCCAAAATCAGTCTCTCTAAAGCATAAAAATTGCATAAAATTTGAAATAAATGCTGTCACCATTGTTCATTACCTATTTCATCAATTTCCAACACATTAATTAAATTTCACCAGAATCTGTTTCGAATAGTGAAATAATCCACCTAAACTCTGGTGGAAAAAAAGCAAAGGATTCAAGGGAATTCCATTCATTGGCTGTGCTCATACTTATTTTCTTTTGGTGCATCATTGTCACACAGACAAAATTCAAGTTTTAGTTTATAAAGAAGTTATACAAAATAGCCCACTTTTGATTATGGTTAGAAACATTCACAGAAGTCAGCTCTCGGTGGGCCTTCAACTTTGCTTTGAAAAAGAAAACCCGCTAGAAAATACAGCCAAAACTGGCACAAAGAAGTGAAGTTCCCTAGTGACAATAGGGAATGAAATAGGGAATGAAAAATTTGACAATAGGGAAGGTGAATAAACACTTGTCTTGTCATTTTCAACGGCCATTATTACTGATGTTTGATGATCTTTCTATATTACACGAATGAAAAAGAGAGAGGTGTGATTATCACTTCAGTGCAAAAAGCAAAGGTTCCAATTGACTGTTTCTTTTTTTCAGGTTTATTCCCATCAAATTTCAATTCTGTACCTTTTTGGAGCATTAAATCAAGCATTTTGACCATTATTGAGCTATCTTATTCAACAGATCACAGGCCTACAAAAGTGATACATGCTTATAAATCAAAAGCTTTCTCTGTGACTGCGGGAGCTTTCGGTAGGTTGCCATTGCAGGTCGAGCTCAATTGACAGTGAAATAATGAAGGGGGAGAGAGAGAGAGGGAGAGAAGAGAGGAAGAGAGAGGGAGAGAGAGAGAGAGTGAGGAGAGGGAAGTGAGAAAGAGAAGGAGTAAGAGGAGAGAGGAGTGAGAGAGAGAGAGAGAGGAGTGGAGAGAGAGTGAGAAGAGTAGCACTTGGGAATCAGTATGTGTAGGGACATTTGGGATATTTGCATGTTTTTTCACTGTAAAAGGGGGATCCAAATGCATTAGTGGGGACATTTGATTGTCCCACTTTCTATGGTGCTACATTTGGTGGAGAAGATTTCTGTCTTTCTTAGTGGGGTCCACTACAAAGTCCCGCATACAGTCGTTTTACACAGTGAGAGACAGGATCAGGAGATAGAAGTTAAAGTGCAAAAGATTTAGGAATAGCAGGACCATTAGTAGGGACCCCAAAAATGACCCAGATAGGGGGTTAATAGTAGTACGGTCCCCACTATGAGTAAGGAGGCCCGGCTCATTTTTCCTTTATCAATTACAAAGGAGAAAAGTAGTTCATCAGACAACAATTTTGTGACAACTTTCGTTAAAATCTGGGGTCTGGAGGATGAGGATTAGGGAGCGGGCCATGGACTTTTAAATCAATTTCCAAAAGATCCCCTTCCTTAGTTGAAAATAATAATTGATAAGTAAAAAACATTTAAATTAAAAATCAACATCCAATATGTATTCATCTGCTATAAAAACAACTGCCTCTCTACCCAACTTTATGTTTAGGTTTTGAGGTAACTTTTATTCCCATAATTTAACAAAAAAATTCTACTGATACAAGATTTCTAGCATTACTTAAAGTATGTCTACTAAAACAGCAGCAACAGATAGGAATGCTGTAAATCTGTGCTAACAGTGAGGGTGAAAGAGGACTGATATTTTGTAGTTTCAAACTAGTGATTAAACTATTAGGTTCGTGCATGATTAATTTTTCTAAGTGTGTAATTAAATGAAAAATTAACTTTCAGAAGCACGACCTATGTTGTTCGTTATTTTTTTTGCAGTCATTTTATTTTTTGCATATTTTGCAAATTGATATGGAACCTGATATAAAGACACAAAAAATGTAATTGTAATACAGTGAAATTTAAAACTTGAATGATTCTGAAAGAAAAAGGAACTTATGCATTGAAAAAAAAATGACAAATACTATTTTTTTTGTTAAAACATTGTGGTAGTAGTGTATGTTTATACATTTGCTTTATTTTTTAGTTTCATACCCTTCTCCTACTAGATTGCTCCACGTTTTAAATTTTCAAATTACATGTATCTTTTAGCATTTATAATATTAGGAATATTTATGATGAGACATAACATAATATTACTTGTATCACTTTGAAGGGGTTTGATGGTAGAGTAACGTACTCTACCCTGCCAAAACTTAAAATAAAAAGGTGCCTCTTATTTTCCCCAATAATGCAAGTAATCTTGAGAGATTTCTCCGGCCAGTTGGAAGAGAGGTTTGCAACACGTTTTCTGGGGAATATAAGAGTGGAAAAGTCTGAAATACACACAGTATGACCTTTGACCTACAGGAATGTTGTCACAGTGCACGCAGAAGTAGAGACTAAGGTCCTGTGGTAAAAGTGTCATCTAGATCGGTCAGTGGTCTGATGTTACACGTGGAGACAGGACAAACTGCGGAGACAGATGACAGATTTCGCCGTGACAATACCCCTGTGACTTTGGGCCAGGGGAATATTGATATTTAATACCTCCTTTAGATTACTGTCACTGTTGTTTTTTTAAAGTGGAGGCATAATTCAACTAGCTTTCAAGAAATTGAACCAAAAATGCACTATGCCCTGTGAAGAGGGCATAGTTCATAAACTGCCCGGGACACCTCTTCACAGCTAAAAGACTGCTGTACGAACTATTCATCCGAATTATGAGTGTACATATTGAAGCTCGTGTAAGAGATGAATATAAGAACCCTGCGCATTTTGTTTACTCGTAATGTGCAGTAGTAGTGTAAGTCTGATACAAACAAAGAAGGAGATAATCAGTGGCTGAATCGCAGCATATGAGTATTCATGCTTTGAGCTTGGAGATGAAGATCTGAAAGGAAATTATGAGAGCCGTCCATAGGGCAATACCAACTGGCAGTAATACACCGTAAAGATATTCAAGGATTATAATTTGACACGGATGACGGCCGTGTAACAAGTTGCAGAATCGGAGGGTTACTGAAATGAAAGGAAAATGTACGCCTCTTGCGACCAAATAAAATGGCAAGAAGTCGATTTTGGCGATCCATTTGGACTCCAACATCCCTTCCTCAACACAAGAAAAGGTGATTGCAAACTTCTTCACAAGTTTTGGACCCTAGTAAACAAAATTGTTAAACCATACATGCACGCCCTGACCATTGGACATGGCCTACACAGGAATAGGCCTGTGTGGCATTCTGGCTTAGAATGTTCTTTTAAACAATTATGACAAAACTGTATATAGCGGTATATAAACAAAATTGCTGATTTTATTCGGAAGATGGTTGAAACTATAGGCCCTCGGTATCTCGAAACCATACTATGCCCCTCGGCTTACGCATCGGGGCATTAGTTATGGTTTCGAATCAAAATGGGCCTATAGTTTTCAACCATGCCCCTCATAGCTAGCAGTCAATATTTGTATAATAAAAACACTCCCTCTCTCCGTACTATTCCTAAAAACTTTTGGAACATGAAACTTCCAAAGTTCCAACTACATTCATAAGGCCTGATACAAACTGGATCCTGTACCAATTAGTAGATGAGCATCCATGAGAAATCTATTGAAAACAAGCGTTTAAAACATTTTAAATCTTCTGTTTCATATATTTATATAACCCAATTGAAGATAACTTCAAAATTACACAATCCATACAACAGATATCCTCATATTAAAAACAATTCAACGAAAATAGAGTATCTTGGATAATACATAATTAATATTTGCACATCAACTATGATAAAAAGGCACGGGAATTCATCATTCTAGAAATTTGGGATGGATACTCGAAGGAAAATTTCGAGAAGCAGCCCTGAAACAGGGAAATCCCCCACGAGCTCAAGAACTTCAAGTTATCTGTTTAAGGTGCAACGAGGAGATTTTACATATCAAGTGCCCCTTAAAAAAAAAGTGAAAGTACTGATTTTTGACCTAATGTAAAGCTTGCCATCAAAAATCTATCCCCATCTGAAAGGATTTAAGATGAGAAATATTTCTTTGGATACAAAAAGTGAAATTCTAATTTCGTATAGGAGCAAATACGAAATCAGCCTATGTTTATATTGAAAATATAAGCAAAACAAAATCAACCTTATTTTCTCTCTTTAAGACATTTAGAGCTAATAACAAGGCTAAGAATCTTTTGCGGTCTAATTATATGAAAATTACTATATGACAAATATTTGGGTTGCCTCAAAAGCTACTAGTTGCACCTTTAAAGTTTAAGAGCTATCTGGCCCCTCCACTATTTTCATGGTTCCTCTTGACGAAAGATGATAGAGGAGGAAAAAGACCAAAATCGAAACTAAGGGGTTTATGACAAGGCACATATCCAAACCCCAATTCACAAGAGCAATCTATAAATGCTCGGTTTCTATACCCCAGTGCAATGATGTTAAAACAAGAGTGGTGGTGGTACCAGTAAGCCACTAGTGGCACCAGTGTATAATTTTTTTGGATTGGGGGGGGGGGGTCTGAGGGGGGGGAAAGATGTGCATTTTTTGGTGGGGGGGGGATGGGTGTGGTCATTTGGGAATTGGGAGTTAGTGATCCTTTTAAAAATCATAAGTTTGACTATTATTTGTTAAAGCCCATTGCCATTTGAAAACTTTTTTAATTATTATTTTTATAATTTTTAAAATTGTTAAGGAAGTCTACATCATTCTAATTGGGGACCTTGATTTTATTGTTTGGGGTAAAATGTGGGGTGGGGGGGTTAAAAAAATTATTTGTGGGGGGAGGCCCAGTGCAACAACTCAAGTAACCAAGGCCCGCTGGCTTACGTGCCTGGAGAGATATAAAATATTAATATTTCCTGTCAAATGCCATTACGTTTTGTTGTAAAAAAACCACCCCCCCCCCTTTGGCCTTACAAATGATTAAGAAAGCGATCCACCGAGAATCAAACTAGAACAAATTTGTGGTCGAGACCAGCCCCATAATCACACAGCCATGAAAGAATGTGATTAGGCAGGTGAATTGATACTCAAACCACCAAGTCCTCTTACTGAAGGTGCCTGCAATAGAAGGCTAAAAACACTGGTACAACCAGATGTCCAGGGTTCGATTCCAAAGTTGGGTTCACTTTTTATCCTCTTAAATATTGCAACAGTGAACTAATACAAGATTAGTAAAGTATTCAAAGTTACACCGCCTCTTAGTCCCCTTTCCTCATTTTAAAACCCACATTTTCTTTCTCCTTTAGACTCACTCACCTCCAGTGGCCCTCGCTTCATATCCCCCCCCACCACGACCCTCTGCTACCGTATTATAGATACACAAAACAAGATCTTACATTTCTATACCTAAACAACAAGAGAAACTTCATACACATCATTTAGAAAGCATCAGTAATCTGAATAAAATGTTAAATGTTTGCCAGTTCTCATTTCAACTGCAGTAAGGGACGTAATTCATCTAAGCTTCTACAGCAAAATGCCCCCATTCCAAATCCAAACAAAAACTATTAGTTACTTTCAAGCACAACAACAAAGTAAAATAAACTAACCTTTGGCCCACCAAACAATCGGAGAATCTCTGTCACCACCACCTGACGTCACTGATCTTCCAAATTTCATAGCAGAAAATCCATCTTCCAAATCACGGGGATGTCCATGGTCAAACAAATCTGTTTACTAAACATGTGCCTGTTCTGGCCTGTTGTAGAGTGCTAATTACACAAATAATCTCTTTTCCAACCCAAGTCGTTACAATGGAGTGGGCATGAACATTTATTAAAGATTTCTGGTACTGACAAACCAATATTCCGTGTACTTTCCCTAATCTGATACAAACGCCGTACTACTGTCTACTCCCCACACACAGACTACGCTGGCTAAATAGATCTGCAGTAAGCCGTCCAGATCACACAGGTAACCTCTTCCACATTTTGTGAGACAATTCCGTGTATAGGAAATCAGTCAATTGATAGTACAGAAACACCAATACTTAATAGATTGAAAGTGAAATTGTAATATGTTATCTCATAAGCTTTTGATGATTGGTAAAAACTGAAATCTGAAATACTTCCATTCTAGCAGTCCGATACAGTGTTGACTGAAAACAAAAATGAAAACTTCATCTTTTGTCACTCTACGTCAAGAGAGAACAACACTACTTTCAGTGACTGGATGCTCGGCGTAGCCTTGTGCCGGTCATACAAACTTCACTCCAAGTATCTATTGTGCACCAAATTTTCCTTACATACCGGTGTATTATCCAAAGCAAAATCTAAACCATGTTAAGCATATTTATTTTCACCATACATAATATTTTGTGGTTTCTGTATTGTATATTTTAATTGCAGGTCACTATTTTCAACTGAGAACCTTTTTGAAAAATATTTTTTCAAGAAACTTTTTGAAAATATTACATTAAAATGTACTTTTGCAAATCTTTAATTTATTTGCCCAAATTTTGCAAAATAAATCACCACAAAAAACATAACTACATCTTTCAATTGTGTTTTTAAATGCATTCGGTTGCAAAAGCCTCAAATAAAACCCATATTCAGACTTTAAGACCAATGACTGTGTTAACATGACTGTCTCTTTCCTTTTGCATAATGATATTACTGGTACAACATGTTACAACTTTTCTATTATAGTGTAGTTCAATTTTCTTTGGGCAAAAACGTTGGTCTCATAAGTACTAGTGTGTGGCGTCACTTTTGCTGCATTACCCTATCAATGAGCCAATTTTCTGCTTTAAGTTCTCACTCAATATGACCAAAATCGAACTAAAAACTTCAATTCTGTTCCTTTTTTTACATGTACTGAATATTGTAAAAGTGACATTTCTAGCATAACCTAATTGTTCATTGCACAAGAGTGAAATTAAGAGGCACAAAAATTTTTTATTACATGTATATGTTTTGAAGAAGCTGAAAATAGAGATTAAAAAAAAAATTGTTTACAAAAGGTGCAGCCCTTTAAATTGTGTTATATGTTCCATGACTTTTACTATTCAACTTTTAACTAATACGTCAACATCTTATGTTCAAAACTCAACAATTTTTTCAATTGTAATCATTGTATCAGCCAGGATCACACCCCAGAATTTCCAATCTTGGGGAAGATCCAACCTCATGGCAGGGTCCAGAGGTCTGCTTAAAGTACATAGGAGTTTCCATAAAGAAGCGCCCCAAATTTTTTTCGAACCCAGTTTTTTTTTTGCATATTTGGAATGCTTTTCCATGATTAGATCACACCTGAAGTTATAAGCCAAATACACGTCTTATAGTAATAAGATTAGTATTTAGTACTTTCCGGTCGGGCACGACCCGAAAGTCCAAGCATGGTGTTCTATGGGGACAATTACGGTAGACAGCAAGTTCAAAACAAGGTTTTGACGGTTTTCTTTTGTACTTGTAATTGTTTGTCCAATAAATCTTCGAAACGTTCTTGGTAGGTGGTCTACAGCGATCATTGCAATTTGATAGAAATTTTGTATCCTCAAAAATCCTCCTCCTGTCAGCTTTAAGGGGTCCAGGGGCAGAGACCTGGGGAGGGTCCAGGGGTCCAAACCCCAGAAATTGTTTTTTTTGCAATTTTGAGTCACTCATTTCTTTTCTCTTTTTCGCCTAACCCCCGGGGTGCATAGTGGCTCCCTTCGCCCTCCCTGGTGGCGGGTCATGCCCTATTCAACTCAGCCAGTGAAAAATACTTGAAGAGGAACACAAGATTTTCTGAGGACACAAATTACTCTTAATTTGCACTTACTAATCACTGTGTGCAAAATGCTAGGCCTCAAATGAGTCCTTCATTCCTATAGAAAATCACAACTTTGTTATACAATTCAGACTGGAAATTTGGTTATAAACAGTAAACAGTATGACTATTACACTTTGATATATGTGTAATACATAAAACAAAATATCTGATTCCTCTCAAAACTTTTGGAATTGAGGTAGATTAGCGTGACTATCTTTAATCTATTTCACTATATTTTTAGTAGTAGCCAGTAGTAGTAAATTCAAGTTTTAAAGCCGGTTTGGTCCCAGTGATACGAGGGTGGCCGGATTCACCTCACACTCGCTGCAATCGCCCTTACCCTCCTTCCACTTTGCCTGATTGAATGCATCCTCCATCCTAACCCAACTCGCCTACTCTCACATCAGTACACCAGTATTGTTTTTTGGGGGTGGGGGTGGGGGGGGGGAGGCGGACATGCAGGTAAAACTGGCTTGAGTGGGTGGGGGGGGTGGTGGAAGTCAGCCAAAGTGTCGTTTGTTGTTTTGGAGAGAATGGTTGATAGAGATGGAAAAAGGGCATTTGTGACCTTAAATGTAAGATGTTGAAAACCTGACTTAATAAAATATAGAGGGCACCCATGTTATTAGGAGTTGTTGTAAAAAAATAAACCCTGTGACCCATTCAAACAAAGAATGGACAATCAAGCAACAATCAATACACAGGACTTCAAATACGGTTCGCCTCATCTTTGTACCAGGTTGCACAGTACTGAGTTTTGTGATTGAACCCAGATGTCTGGAAGAGATCGGTTTTAATCCCAGGCTTTCATCATCTACCTTCTGCGTGAAGTACCTTCCGCTCCCATATTCTTCACACAAATTGAGTTTTAACATGGCTTTGTGGGGTCACCCTACTGTGAAATGATGCTGTAATATCATGTCATTTTCATTCCTACACTATGGGTACATTCCCAATATGAATTAAATGAAAGTGGAAAGTGTGTCGAGTCATATGTTGGAATAGTCATTTTTGGACTTTGGCTAGGTGGGGATATGCAATTACAAGCAGCGATTATCCCTGCTCCCCCTCTTTTCTTTTCTCTTTTTTGGGATTTCAAGTTTCATTACAAAATTTTTGCAGGGGAAGGGGCCACAGAATGTTTGGCATATCACCATTGGTTTCACACATAATCAAAAAATCTGTGATGTTATCGTTTTCATTCTAAAACTGTTGGGCGGTGGCGAATCAACCTAAAGACGGGGACTGCTTTTGTTTATTTTTTAAAAGGGGTGTATTTCGGTGATTCTAGCACCTCATTTTTTGTTTATGGTTTAGAGATAGCCGTTGATCATGACCGTTGTAGTGTGTTTTTATGTTAGGACCAATGTTTGTATCAGGGTGCCCAGTAGGGCCACTGTGGTGTAATATATGGTCCAGTTATGGACAGAGCAATACAAAATTGATAAATTTCTTCCAGAGTAGTTCGACTTTTCACGGAAGATAAGCAGCACATTATAATTAGGCTAATGGGTCAGATGATACAAGAATCCAACCTTTTTGAGTTAAGGGCGTGTCAAGCCTAGTGCTTTTTGTTTTTTACACGAATTTGATTTTTGCACCATTGTAAACAATCAACCTGGTTCGATCGTTAACAAAAAGGTTATCCAATTGCACACAATCCTGAGTTGTATTTTTTGCCAATTTGAAACAGCTATTGACCATTTAAAGTCACAAAACCCACATGGTCTTAATGGCAGGAATTTAAGCACACTTCACGCCGCAGTAGCAAGGCGCAGGCTCATCGAGTGCGCGTGGCTGAATTTTGGCTGTGGAATGAGCGTGCGCGTGTTGTTAATTGTACTTTTGCACGGAACGCATCTGGAAAAAAACAAAAAATATATTTGGAAAATGTAAAGCGTAATTTGACCAGATGAAATTTCAATTTCTTCTGATTATGAGGTGAAGACAAAGCGGTTTGATTTCAATAGGCAAAAGATGTATTTCATCACTTGCACATACTCAATTTGAAGTAAAAAGTGAAGTAAAAAGGTAAATTTATTTAAAAGAAAGAGACAGCTTGAAATGGCGTGAAAAGTCACTTTTTTACTAAAAACAAGGATTTTCAATGTTCAATTTTCGCAAAATTGGCAAATTTCAGACAAACGAAACTCAAAATATACCGAAGTAAAAGGTAGGTTTAACTTTCTGCGATAGCAAATCGGTCTTCTCTAGGGACAGTTTTCTCGATTTTTCATTTTTGATGTCGAACTAAAGCTATTCTTGCCAATATATACTAAAATTTGAAAAGGAAAAGGTAAAAATCACACTTTTACCCTTAACAGGAAATACACATGCAGCACAACTTTCTTTTGCCATGTTGTCAGCCATTCAAGGATCAAAAATTTATTGCGCATTAAAATCTAGTACAGTACTGTAATGAGTCTGCATTTCATTAATTTAATAACGTCTAAGGCTTCAGCAAAGCAGCAAAGCTAAATAGGCCTATATATATAGCAAGATAAGCAACGTAAAAATCTATCATAGGACTCGGCGCTGGGGACTACGCAGACAGAATATTAAGGAGCGGTCCTAAGATGAGGCAACAAATAATTAGCAAAACGCAAACGTAAAATAATGGAAGAGCTTCCCACTACATTTTAGGAGAACCTACCTAATTAGAAAACAACTAAGCAAGCATGAAAAAAGCATGTGCATTACGCTCTTAACAAAAGCTAGCTTACCTAAGTCTTAAGCAAAATAAAGCAAGCCTTGAATAAAAGCATGGGTGATTTACGCATTGACAAAGGTGAGCTACCTAAGCATTAAGCAAATAGGTAAAGCTGAAGCCTTACACATCGCTAAATTACATTAATTATTAAATATTTTGTCTTTGTTCCCTCTTTGACTCACAAAGGTAACGTGAGCCTCCTCACAGGGAAGTGCTTAGAGAGTTACAGATCAAATAAATATTATGTACCAGCTTGGACTCACACAGGTCCTTGAGCCTCCGCACATGGGAAGTGCCTGAGAGAGTTAACCGATTAAAATGAAATGTTATCAGTTCTGTAAATTATAATATCTGAAGTTGAGCTTCTAATCAATATATAAGAATATAATATTATTTTACTGTTTCAGCTTAATATAATACAAATGCATAATGAAACTTATTTATTTAATTTACCAATCACACTCGCACACTACAATATCCTCCCTCGAGATACTAATTAACATCTCCCGAACCAGCACTAGATTGGAGAGGTGGGTGGGCAAGAAAATTTTTGATCCATCTTGGTCGAAGGCTGACAGTGATGTGAAGCGAAATTGTAGAATCCAACTAAAAGCGACAATAAAGGCGCGTTGCCAGGGACAGATAAGCTGTACAAAAGGCAAGGCTGTGATGGCCACAAACGGTTGCTACCATAAACAGACGATGACTACTGCCTATGGCCGTTGCTACGTTTGACCGGCACAGAACTAACGTTGACATGGCACGGCACCTTTAACTGACACTACGCAATAACACCGTGCCATACTGGCGTGATTAAAAATTACTGAGCCAAAAACAATTTCCTGGTAGGGTAAACTTGTTCCCTCCTTGACTTCGCCATTCGAAATGGGGCGTAATTTTGACATTTTCCCTTAGATTTCGAAAAGCTCTATTTTAAAAAATAAAAACGTCCCTAACAAATTTGTCTTGTTTTTTTTCTAAAAATAACATAAAAATCTGAAAATTCACTTGTTTTTGTTATCTATCTGAAAATTGTGGGGCAAACTCATGTTTTTTTACAGTATTTTTTCTCAAATATTTACGGAAGTTTTACATTAATCTGATGCTATCATCGGTTCACCGTCCAATTTTCTTTCTAAAATGTAACTTTGTACATACAATATCAAATATTTTGCAAAGTTACCAACCAAAATAGATGCTCGAAACTCAAGGTAACACTGCCCTAATGATTAAGGGGGGGGGGTGCAGGCGTGGACCACAAAAGCCCCTTTAATGATAACAGTAAAAACATGGACTGATCAAGGGATAGTGAACATAGCAGGTCAGTGTCTGATCATGGCGGATGAGATCGTCCCTGAAATTGCTTCCAGTGAGCGGTTTGGTTGTATATGAATTGCTTTTATGATTCACCACAAAATGTAAATGAAACAAATGCACCAATCCGATTTTATTATGATTACACCCATCAGCTTTCATGACTCATACACCCTTGCACCTGTGTAGTGATTTGACCTTGGATGACCCGCATGATCTTGAATGACCTCCAAAATGTAATGAAACAAATGCACCAATCCAATTTTATTATGATTACACCCATCATCCTTTCATGACCATACAACCTTGTCAATGTTAGTGATTTGACCTTGGATGACCCCGCATATCTTGAAATGACCTCCAAAATTGTTGGCATGTTGACCACCCACCCATAAATTTCATCATCCTACCACCTGTTTATTGTATTCGACCTTGAATGACCCTCATTAACTTGAAAATTACCTTCAAACTTGGCACTGATTTTTGACCACACCCCCACGATTCCTCTCCCACCAAATGTGACAAATTAAGCTCATTTGCATCACGAAACTTTTAATTGGCCCACATGCCCTTTTGACCCCACTATTCTTTTTACACACATGACCTCTCACACAGAGTAATCCACATATGAACCTTGGATCAGTGTTCTTCTGATCAAGTTGGTGTCAATTGGCTCAGCATTTGGGCAGGAGATAATTCCAAAACTATGAACTAAATGACATGATCCCCTTTAATCCACCACATAAAACCTTTTTTAAAGACATGCTAGTGGGGTCATCATATTTTAATGTTAGTTTGTGATATCCATTGGCGTCACCGGGGTGCTTCAGGGGTGCGCGCCCCCGGGGGTTTATGCCAAAACATGAACACTCACCACAATCGAAGTACACCACATATGAACCCTTGGGCCGTGTTTCTTCTATCAGTTGGTGCAATTGGCCCAAGGCTTGGGCGGGGGGATTCCCCCTAATTTTTTCTTCCCCCTATTTTCCCCCAGAAAAAGATTTATTTTTTGGGAAAAAACAGCAATTTGGGCCAAAAAAAATCAACCAATTTGGCAAAATAAGCGAATTTGGGCCAAATCACTCAAATTTGGGCCAAGATGTTTTGCGCCCTCCCAAATAGTCTGGTGCCACCACTGTCTAAGTTATGCCAAAAAGATGTTATAGCTATCGCTCCATAGTATATTCATCATGGTATGGTACATGGCCCTTGGTCTTTTCTGGTGTCAACACAATGTACTTTATCAAAGGTCCTGTTTCATCTTATAGTGAATGCACTATACCTAATATGCTTTCCTCAAAGCTTGGACTTTATTTTATTTTTATTTTCTACAGTCCCTGCAGATATATACATGTCTCTCTTGGGGAGTCTCTCGCACATCGCCTTTCCACATTAAGCATTAATTTTGTTTATTTGGCTCTTCTTTATATTCTGGATAAATCTTCTGGCAACTTTCCTTGGGAACTGATTGGGCAATACAGAGTAGGTAGCTGTGCCATTCCTTGCGGGCAAACATTGTGATACTAACCGTCTGGCGGCAATGTTTTATGTTGCTGTCGGGCATTCATATTGTAGTTAAAGAAAGGGTTCGGTTTACAGAAATGTTGGAACGAGCAAGTAATTGCTATTCCCCATATGATGGCCAATAATACTTTGATTGACACATTATGCTTGCACAGAAGTATGCCTATTAGTGCAAAGATGCTTCGCTCACTTGGCCGATGCTTTTGCCCCTCGACACACGTCTCGGCAATCAAAATTTGAGAGACAAAATTTTGAGGATTCTTTTGACAAGGAGTCTCCAAAGACTCTATACCTAACTAAGAATGGCATGCTTGGGTCTCATATCACTTGACGAGACTTAGTCATTTGGATTTAATGCAAGTCTGAATTCTATACAACGAAATACATATTGTATACTATCAGTGGTTGGACGGAGAAATAATCAGTACAATATTCAGGAATATAGGCTTTGTTGCTGGCTTTTGTCCCTTTTCTACTTGAAAAGCATTGAAATATTTAAAAACCATACCTCAGAATTATTCAAAATGGTTTTAAGTCAGTCTCACAGGTCAATATCAGAAGCAAATCGGCAATATTAATAACTATAAACTTTTTGTAATGGTGATGACTGAGAACTCTTTTGTATAGGCCTATATGTCAGTATGGAGTTACTACAAATGGGATCCTATGTAGCCTGCAGGTGTTAAACTTGGTTGTTAAATTCATGCCAAATAAGGTATTCAGGGGTATATGAGTTTGTTTTGGATGTTTCTTATTAAAACTTATACACAACTTGAAGTGAATTTCTGTTTTGGTCATCTTTCTAAAAAACTATTATGTGCTAATTGTAACTGGAGGATGCACAGCGGCATGACACAATTTGTGAATGCATCCACAAGCTGTAAATCATAGCACCAAATTTTATTTTTTTCTCAGTTAAGCTCCTGGTTTACCAAATTTTTATTGGTGTGGGGGGGGGTTTACTGGTTGCTGTAATAGGCCTACTCTCTGCCACAAATCGAACTTTGTCAACTGTGTGACTTCGCTAAGTTCAAAAGAACTGAATCACTTTTGAAATAGCGCAATTCTTGATCAAAACAAGCAATTTTTTACACAACACAGCTGCTTGACCCCATGCAATCATCTCTTTTATTTTAGAGCAATTATAACTGGCCCACAATTTTTGAGAACTGATATAAGTAGGGACATGCAAGACTTTTATCTTTGCAAAAATCATACAATCCATGCGGTAATTTTTGCCATATAGGCCTACAAGGTAGGATTTGTATGTAAGCGCCCTCTATATTGTCAATTCCCAATAGAGTTTAACTAATTTCTTAGAAAATCATTTTGCCCGCCAGTCAAATTTACACAGGATGAAGTCAGTGGTATAAATCCCAAATTATTGTCAAAAGTGTGTCGTCCCCCCCCCCCCCCCCCCCCCCCGTTGCAATATTTTTGGCAATTTATCTGGTTTTGTCAAATCAAATAAATGAGACTTCAAACAGCTGTGCAAACTAGGCAACTGTAATCTTTGTCAAACTAAAGGGCAGTGGCGTAACAGGCGGGGGGGCAGGTGGCCCCCCCCTGACGACTTTGGCTGGGAAAAAATTTGCCAAAATCATGCTAAATTAGCCGTGTTTTAGCCCTCTGACCGGAAAAATGGCCTTTTGACCCCCCTGAGAGGGAAAATTTCCCAAGACTGGGAAATTTGCCCCCTCAGATCGGGCATGCCCGTTACGCCACGCTAAGGGGCACCACCTGATTTTTGACAGGCTTAACCTTGCCTCTCACTCCATTACATGCAAGAGTTTGGTACCACTGAAACCCTTGTATAAGTCAAAATATAGCAAATGAGTATTAGTTAATGTTCCAGAAATGAAGACATTTTCTGAGGATACCTTTCTTCTATAATTTGCACTTTATGGTAGAAGAACCACTTATCCGCATGAACACCAAAAACCACTGTGTTTTGAACTTGCCTGCTGTCCTAATCGGCCCGATAGAGAAGAATGCTTACCCGATTTTCTGTCATGACAACATAAAATACTCAGCTCCTCATTATTTTTATTATATTTTTCAGCATTTTTAACGTATCCCTAGGGTGATTAACTCCTTGGTAATTATACAATAATATTGGGTTGAAAAAAACTGAAAGCTAATTTCTCAAAATGTCCTTCTGTCTCTTAAGATATTGTGGTGTTCATATTAAAAAACAAAATAAAGAAAATAATACCTCATCACAGAGTTTAGCTTTAAACAATTTGCATCCACAGACTATAATTGAATATTCTTAATTGCTTCATGATTTCCTAAGTGTACGGTCTCAGATATCACCAGCGTATCCAGAACTTGCTTTTTGAGGGGGACCCCAGGAGGGTAGAAGGCACCTGTAATAGCCAAAAATGGCCTGATTTTGATGTGTTGGCATGAAACTCCTGGGAGGCGCGGCCCTGAAAGCACCCCTCAAGATACGCCACTGAAATCACAAAATGAACTGTGACATTAAATGATTTGTCCCCCAAATTCGCATGTCTAGACCAAAGAAACTTGAAATATATCAAAGTTCATAAAACAAGGCAGAAGTGAAAGAGGGATAGCTGAAGATCAGATGGAATTTTGAAAACCTAGGGTGAATCCATGATAATCATTTTTTGAAAAGCCTTAAAAAAAGCTTTAACTACACGGGCCAATTTATCATGCTAGTTCCCACACAGCTACCACCGAGTAGACATGGATTGACTACCACTAGACGTACAACTCGCCGCCAGGGATTCTGTTGTATTTTTGCCGCCATTAGACGGTAGTGTACACACAGCGGCGGTCTACACCGTCGTAGAGTAGCTGCGTGGTTACACCGGACTCTCAGCCGAGCACGGTATTGTCTCATGGGCCAAAGTTTGTTTTTTTTATATTTTGGCATATATTGCACTTTTATTACATGTGCGGGAATATTAGGCGGTTTTGATGATGCCGATATTGAATTTCGTAATATTCCTAAAAAACGTTCAAAAAATGATAAACGGAGCCCCGGCATACGCCCTCCATTTTCATGAAATTTTCAGCATCCACTCTCAAAATGGCGTCTGGGTAAACACGGGGTAGCTACGTGGTAGCTGCGTCGTCTACTACGGGACTGTCTTATCAAATCACCATTCTCTCCACCTAGTGGGCAAACTATAGGGGAGACATTGGGGTAGGCAGCAGAGTAGCCACTATACTGTTATACCTAATAATGTTACTCTTGTAAGCCCTATCTTGCAGCTACCGCCTCGCAATTAGCTGTGTGTACTGTGCAGTAGTAACTGCCGCGGTAGACATGGTGTAGTGCCGTATATAGGCTACACGTGATTAAGAATCCGGCCGTGTACATGTCATTTTATACAGGGGGGACAACATAAAATACTCTTCCAATAATGAGCAACACCACCATACTTGACTCTCGTAATGACTACCTTCACGTTAAGTACAACTTACCAATCGATTAATCTAGGCCTATTGCCAAACATAACTCTTCCCAACTTCCCTGGAAGTGATATCTCACCATATTTGAACCCATCTACATATCACTCCCCATTTCCTGTTTGCCTGAAGATGACGAAATAATTTATGTGTATCTTTTTATTCCATCTTATCAGCTGCTATAGTTTTAAATCGTGTTGGAAGCTCACCCTCAGAAAAAATACCCACATTAATATAGTATGAGTACAGGTGCTCCTGATAAAGTGGCTATGTATTCACATATAGGGACAAATTTCCCTCTGCACAATTTTCATGGAAGTGAAAATGAAAATGAATACTTAAAGCCTTTTTACATCAAATCAACACTCTGGGGAGGCAATTTTCTCAGAACAACAATAAGAAATTTTGTCCACGTCTAATCCCCCGAGCTTGCAGAAGCTTGGATTTGTTTATTTTAAGAAATGAAGACATGGGATACCAGGGTAGGACATTCCATCTTAACAGCAACCGTAAATGGCAACTGGCATCAACAACCAGCGTGACCTGAGTGCTTGTCCTTTTCACAGACTTCAAAATGGAAGAATGGCCATGTTACGCACATCAGATGTTTGAAGAGCTATCTGGTCACCAATATTTAAATCTGAATGACCACTTATGGAATTTATAACTATTATTGCAGTTGGGGAATTCCCTAACCCCAACCAATTAAAGAATTCCACTAATTTTTTTCGACAATTGTCACAATATTTAGATTTTTTTCAACAAAGGTTTAAAATCCCAACCCTCAGATTCCCTATTTTCCCTTTTCAACAACAAGCAAAATATTTTGATTTTTGCACTATTTTGCAATGGGGTTAATCCCCTAACCGCCCACCCAATTATGAATTCACTAAATTGTCACATATTGAGATTTTTTTTCAACAAAGGTTTATACCCCCACAACCCTCAATTCTCCTATTTTCCCTTTTCAAGCAAAATTATTTTGGAATTTATACTATTTTGCATTGGGGTACAACCCCCTAACCCCACAACTTAAATGATTCACTAATTGTCACAATATTGAGATTTTTTTTCAACAAGGTTTAATATCCACCCTCAAGATCCCTATTTTTTTTCCCTTTTCAAGCAAAATGTAGTAGTAATGTTGATAATGATGTGTATCAAATTTGGAAAAATAAATGACTGATTGTAGCTTTAAAAGGAGAATATCTTGCTGTTTGATATTTCACCATTCAAACTCATCTGACTTTTTTGCTAACTACCGTACTTACAGTGACAGGGGAAGGCTTCTAGAGATTTTGGGCCCGAAATTATGCCCCAGTACCAGCTCTCCAGACATATGCTGTGAGCAATGGTCACCTGGAGGCAGCTGGTCCTGGACATATGGTCCTGGAGCATAAATAATCTGGAAAATATTCTCAGAAGTCAAAATATGCTCCAGGAGCAGATTCAGAATACGCAATGGGTCCAGGATGATATGGCAAATATGCTCCTGGAAGTAGTATTTGCCGTAGAAGATTTCTCCACTGCTCCAGGAAGCATAGTTGCCATATGCCTCCCTGGACCATTTGCGTATCAAATTGCTCCTGGAGCAATATTTGACTTAGAATATTTTTCCAGATAGTTATGCTCCAGGACCAGATGCCCAGGCCAGCTGCTCCCGGACCACGCTCCAGGATTATATGGGTCCTGGACAGCTGGTCCTGGACATATTTCGGGCCAAAATCTCTAAGAAGCCAGGGGAAGCATGAAAAGTAGGTCCAGACAAGCTATATAGTTAACACATATTCTAGGGGCATTTCCCAAAATTTTTAAGGATGGGGTAGGGGCCACACATATTCTCAGGGGAATTGTGCCCCTGGTCCATGCTTCCCCAAACCAATGAATATTCCTTCTTCATCCAACTTTCCCTTATGCACCACAGCAACAATGTGTTGAGATTAAAAAACACCATAATTTGAAAGATCCACTAAAGAATGTAATAACAGTCGTTGAACATTTTTGTCATAATTTACTCAGCAATTGATTAGGCCGCAAAAACAAAAAAAAAAATCCCAAATTGGGATTAACATCCCAAAAAACCGAAAAAAAAAGTTTTTTTGGTATTATAGTCACCAACCAACCCTGAGTGTTGTTTTATTCTGTTTGTTATTAATATTAAACGTTCTGCATTAGTCAATTAATTTAGTAGCTGAAATTACGATTATATCTTGGGTGGATTTATAGTCAGGTAGAAGTTAGGCACACAGCCTGAAGGATGGAAACGGAGTAAGACTTTTCTATTGTAATTTTATTTCATTGGACCTAAGCCAATAATTTTTGGAGGGTGTGCAAAATTTGTTACGTGGCCATTTTTGAAAATCCAATATGGCTGCTACAATGTCCAAAATCACTAAAATCCCTTAAATATTTCCGATAGAGACAAATATTTCTCGGTAATGCCGGTGTTTTAAGCAGAGAAAGTTTGGTAAAGTAGTTTTTTATCATTACATTGCCACAAAAATCCAATATGGCTTGCTCAAAAGTCCAATATGCTCCTCTGAATCATTAAATGTGAATCTTAACACCTCCATTTACCTATTTACGCTACATGAATACATACTAAACACCTAAAATTGGTTCCGCAGGTGTTTCAAAATCTGTACAATTGATCACACTCTGCAAGTGTTTACTTTAACTCCTCTAGAATGCATTTCCAACGCATCCGGACACGTCAAGTGTTCTGCACATTTTGCCGTTTAGATGCCTGATTCCCGTGTCTATATGCATGCTTTATGTATTTTACACTGATGAGACTACATGTATTTGTCACAAGAAACCCTTATTTGGCATTTCTCTGAAGGGACATTTTCAAATTAAAAGATTGCAGCCATAAAGCCCCTTTAAAAAAGAGTAAAACCTACATTAGTATGTGTATTTATATGTAGTTACATCAACTACTCTCTTATTACAAAGTTGTAAATTAAGGTATGGGATATGTATTTGACCTATTTGAAATTAGTATCTGGATTATCTGTTTCTTTAACATGCAAAAAAAGTAAGATGGGGGCAAATGTGGCTGTCTTGTTACATTCATTTAAAACTAATAAAATGACGATAGATCTGTATGGTATTTAGTTTTAAAACATCCAAAAATGATTTAAAGTTTAAATTTAAAGTATGCGATGTACTGTCGTTGAGCATTAATTAACTCGTATCTTGTATATTTGTTTTGCAACATACTTAAATGCAAAATGACGGCCAATATATTAGAATATATGAATATTTGTAGGTTTTAAAATCTTAAAAGGCAGCCATATGGCTTCCATTTTGATTGGTAAGCTTGTTAACACCCTTGAAATGTTAGATATGAGTTCCCCTACGGGGATGAGCGCAGAATTAGTCTCTATCACAAATACTATGAGTTATGGTCAACTTGATGATTCAGGGCAATAGTGGGTTTAGGGTGGCCATATGGATTATTTGATGGTAATGTTGTGTCAAATCGCGTCAATAACGGTCCAAAAGATTCCGGTGCTTTAAAAACCTTGATCTATTGCTAAAATTCTGGTCAGTTGAATGAATTTGAGAGTGATAGCCGGCCATATGATTTTCTAAAAAATGGCACTGCACGAAATTGCACACCCTCCAGAATTTATATATTAGCTTAGGTCATCATTGACAAAATCGATCAATAGAAAAAGTCTGGACTCCATTTTTCCACCCTGTGCCCACCATTCCTCCTGACTATTACGGCAAGTCAACAAGGAAGTATAATTTCTAATTTCACAGTTTCTTATGAAATCAATGATATAAGACTATACGTGTTTATTTGTATCATATTATCGACAGAAGCAAGGTACAAGGTTGTTTCATAAATTATGTTCAGTACATGTTATATGTTGCACAAATTTCTTTGAGATTGTGAAGTTGAGTAATAGGAAGAAGAATGAGGACTGATGCAGATGTTTGTTTTGGAAGAAGCAGTGGACTAGTTGGCAAAGGCAAATAGTGTTACGTTGGTATTGGCAAATTTGTTGAGGAAGGATGCATTGAGTATGGTTGAAGAAGGGTCTTCGGAGTTCGAGGGGGTGATTTAGCAAAGACCCTGTATGTGGCTAAGCTTAACACACCATATTTGCAAGAATGATTTTTTATGCATTGTGTACTAATAAAAATCGGGATCCGATTTTTTTCAGGTCTAGAAACAGTCATCAATGGCATCTTCAAAAACCACTTAAAACGCGTTTTTAGTGTGTGTTTTTACAAAAAGACACCAATGGAGAAAAACTGGGCATTTTGATTGGAAAAAAATTACTGAAAAAATATCTGTACTTTGATGATTTTTTTTATTTTTTTTATTTTTTTTAAAAAAAATGTTTGCATGCTTGTAAATTGGGTATATTTATAATGCATAATCCAAGAAATATCACAAAATAGATGAATAGATTATCTAAGACCCACCTCGATCTTGCTTCTGGGGGTGTTAAACATATTTACGAAGAACCCCCCCACCCCCGACTCGAAGCAAGTTTTCAGCCAGCATTAAACATGTGATTTCAAAGGCAGCTAAAACCACAAACTACAGCCTTGAAAATCAGTTGAAGGTTTAACACCTCTAAGTAAACTGCATATACTATCATGTACAAAAAACCCCACAAGAAAAACGCTAATTCCTCCGCTATCACTGCAACTGGCTACCTTAAAAAGTTCGGTGTTATAGAAGATCTTGATGGTGTTAGCCTGGAAATCATGGAAATTTACAAGGGTAAAGGGGGAGGCCCAATTTAAGTAGATGAAATTTGCATCTGATAGAATGGCCTTCATCCCAAAGCCCCATCTGTAAAGTTTCACGACGATTTTCAATCCGTGAGAGGTTAAAAACATGAGTTTGTAAGCCCCATAGAGTACTATGTAAAATTAACATTGGTCGGACCAAAATGGGGCACATTTTCGCTCTACTTTCAAACCAAAACATCCTGTAGCCCAAAGATTTCACAGGGTAAATGATAAAAAATAGCAGCTTTCTTCTGATGCCAAAATTTCAAACCATCCGGTAAAAATCTGGGGTTCTGGGGACGAGGCTATTCGATCAGGCCATGGCCCTTTAACCAGCCTCCCAGTGAGAATGGCCACATGAGGAAATCACCACCCAGCAAAGACTATTTGATAAATCACCGGGCCCTCCCCCCCCCCATATGTACCGGCCTGTTAAAATATGAATAAATGATTACACCTCCGATTCACATGCCTCCGTTTAAGCAGAAACGTAATAATATCTAGCTGTTGAAAATTGCAGCCCTTTGGGCATAATGCCAAGCTTGGAGTTTTTCTTTCTTTTGGGGGGGGGGAGGGCACGGTACTTATTTCAACCATGGATGGCAGTAGGGTTGGGGGGGGGGGGTAAATTAAGGTGTGAAATCTTGTATTGCACAGCTCTGCTTATAAAATTACCAATTGAGGATTTGGAAGCCAAATTTTATTTTGGTTTTGGATTTTAAAAGAATTTTTCTTTTTTTATATAATTTTTTACACATATATACAAATAAATCCAATTCACAGGCATCTCATCCTGCTAGAATTTTAAGGTGCAACGAGAGATTTTGAGGCACCTCAAAGATTGTGTAATAATAGTAAGTTCAAAT
This sequence comes from Ophioderma brevispina, assembly GCA_023653785.1. Lineage (NCBI taxonomy): Eukaryota > Metazoa > Echinodermata > Ophiuroidea > Amphilepidida > Ophiodermatidae > Ophioderma > Ophioderma brevispina. The sequence continues at coordinate 29,263 of JAMKCH010075607.1, forward strand.
AGATTAGACACTCAAAAATGGATTCTGACCTTGTATTATGCTACAGAAATGTCTTAAAAAGAGAGAAAGTAATGTGAGTGTGATTTGCTTATATTTCAATAAAAAACATAGGCCGAATTTCGTATTTTGACCTCCTATACGAAATTAGAAATTGGAGAATTTTGTACCAAAGAATATTTCATCAGCTTAATCCTTTAGATGGGGATTTTTTGATATGAAGCTTTACAGCAGGGCATAAATCAGAACTTTCAATTTTATTTTGGGTACCTGATATGTAGAAATCTCTCGTTTCACCTTTAACAGGCATAATACATATTTGTCGTTGTCACAACTAAAGCCGAAAAATAATTGTCAATGGTCATAAAGCGTGCAGAACGGCCTGGCCGGAGTTCCAAGCTCACGATTTAGTAAATACATTCAAAACTGAGAACAGAGACCAGTTTAACAGTTTCAAGATTTTACAATAACAGGTTGCATTTGACTATTGTGCGTATTAACAAAAAATGCTCTGTCCCCTTATCACCAGACTTTGTTACCTATAATGTTATGTCATGAGAACATTGATGTATGACAACCAAAACATTACACTCTCAATAATGCATATTCTAGAGCAAACCCCGCAGCGCGCGCAAGTGGCTGTAAGCCTGTCTCTTAAAACGGGGATCCGACTGCTCATACAGTCCACGGGAAGGTATTAGCGGGCTGACGATTTTTCAGGTTGTAGACGTATGGACCCATCTTTTTCCACTTCATGCGGGGACAATTGGAATATTAATTATAAAAGAACAATTACAGATGTTGAATCTTAAAAAAGGAATTATATCAATGTTTAAAATTGATAAATTCAAATTTTTTATAAAAAATAAAAGATTTGATGACCGTCACGGCATTGATTGGTTTATTATTTTGCTCGGGGGGGACCCATTCAGGTAAAAGACGTACGTATTCCTTACATTGCGGAAATAAAAACAACCGATTATCGTAGTACGTCAGTTTTGCAATCAGTAGGGAAAAGGTAAAATTTTGTACTGTTTAGGACATAATAAAACGGTGTCTTTTGGAAAAATAATAGCACTTTGGCAGCCAGAGGGTCATTGTGTACAGGACCTGATTTAACATCGTCGGATTATATATATCGGTCGGCCCCCGAAGAGCAAACTGATACCTGATACCTGACACGTGACCCTGGTACCCGCCACGTGACACCAAACTATTCATCTCGTACCGTTTATAACTACAATACGGCAAAGCAGCAAGCATTCGGTATCACTCCGTTGTACAGCGTAAACGATCAAGATGTGAGACTATAATGTGGGTATAGTAAACAGGGGGGTATGACACGATATGCTCGATTGGGCATTGGGGATTTTCCAAACGGTAATTTGGGGAACGGCTTACGTGTATTTACTATGGCAGTCTCAGGCCCAGTGACATCTAACAAAAATCAATCTCTTAAACCTTGCTCAAAAGGATCTCAGTATATCATGATAGAAATTAAGAAAAAGTAATTGATGTCAAAATCCGTGGAGGTTAGTTGATTAATCTCGCTGCAAAATAGTGTGTAATTTCCAATAAAGGTCATTAGATTTAAATATTAGTGACCGGCCTAGTTCTTTAGTTAAAGTTTGCGTGTAACCGTTCGATATGAGTAAGAGCGCCCTCGGCAAGACTTCCATATGGACCCCTATCTGTATTTACATGCAACATAAAATGTTATTATTTAAAAAAACATAAAAATATTAAAAAAACAGGCCAACATTAAAACTTAAATTTTGTATCATGTAAATATATACGATGGGGGTACATAGGAAGTTTTCCGCGCCCTACTACCGGAAGTCTAACAAAACTAGCACCCGGAATGATGCTCTTTGAATTTTCTGTTGCTGTTAGGTTGGCATGTCCTACCCCCTGGTGCTAAAGGACTAGTGTCAATGCATTTTGAAGGCGTAGTAAAGATTCTAACTCGATCCATTACGTGATCCAATACCTAGAAACTGTAAACTGATTTTGTAATCGGGTCTTCCTAAGAGTCTTGGGTAATCTCATGGTAGGTGATTGTTACCAGTTGGAATCAAAATGTGTGAGTTGGAGCCAAAAAAATTACATTGCAGCAATAACATTGTGTTCCGAATTTGACACCCTCAAATTTGTTTACATACAGTTTAAGGTGATGATTTTCAGCTGTGCTTTTTGTTTTGTATGAATGTACACTGTTTAAAGATGCCTATATTGTTGAGGCGAATTTTTTTAGCTTCTTTATGTTTCAAATATGTCATGTCAAAACTCAGAAATTTTAGGGGGCCTATCCTAGGCAAAGTAGACGAGGTTTACACCCAGTTCCAAAAATTCAGTAATTTCTTGGTTGATGGGATAGGTAAGTAGTAACTACCTATTTTCTGTTCAAAGTAGTAGTCCGCATTTACGATCTTGAGGATCAATGATTGTTGAGGGTGCAAAATTTTGCACCAAGTGGAGTCCCTCGCGACGGCATGACAACATTTTTTTTATTTTTTTTCCTTCTCCTCTCTCTTCCGATCTCTCTCTTTGACTGAGTGCTTTTTTATTTAATACAATGATCTGAGGACAAAATTCAAAATTGACAAACCATTAAAAAATAAAAATATTTGAGAAATATTTTTTTTCGACTGGTCTCCGTGTGAGGAGATAGGCAGTGATCTCAGTTCCATATTAGAAAAATAATATGGGACTGAAAACTGAGTCTAGGCCAAAGGCTATATGCAAGGCTGTCGTGCACGAAATCTTAATTGGCTAACACAGGACAATACCAAGGCTTATCATTAAGTCAGAACACCATCGGCGTAACACCACTCAAAGGTAAAATTATTGCATACAGCAATGCAATAATAGGCCTCGCAGGTAATATCAGTACATTGTAATTTGTGCTTAAATTACTTCAACAGTTGAGCCCCAGGCCCACGTCCGTTGCACTGTTTTCATCGTCACTGCAATTAAAAGTTCACACAATCATGCTCTGTTAAAGTCTGACTCAGAGATTTCGAAATATCATTTTTGTTGTAATAATGAAAAAGAGTATACTAGAAATAAAGATAGTAACCTAAAATGCCAATTCCAAACATGTGAGTGAATCGGATTTTTCGTTTTTGATGCAGTAAACATTTATTTGTAGTAATTACGTCCCATAGGATACTGTGTATAACAAAAAATTCCGAATTCGGAATGTGATAACAAAGTTGTGAGTTTCTATATGAAGGAATTCGATTCAAGATTAGCAATTTCACCCAGTGAGTAGTATATGGACAAGCATTATGTACCATGCAAAAAACACGATTTTTTGGAAATTGAGGGCGCCCTCCTCAGGAAATAACTGAGTCGGCCTTTAAATACCGTGCCTAAACTCAAAACTCCAGCAACTTCCGGACAAAAGTAACTCTCTATCAAACATAATACCCTTGAACATACGCGCCCTGGCTAAAGAGCTATGCGCCGTTGAGCAACGCGCACCCATACACTTCAAAAAAAGCAATATTATAATGCTATACAACCCCAAAACATTGCACTCCTGGTTTTACCATTTTAAAAGTAACTGTGTTGGGAGTCAATCCAATAAGGGATACATATGTACCGTCTTTTCCCTCTAGCCCTTTAGGGTCCCATTAAGGATATCTATGATTCATTGATGTGATTCTCCTGTCAACCAAAAGTGGCTTTTGAGTTCAGACTTGTGATATTTATGTCTTGATTTGATTTGCTCATATTCAAGACAAGTCCTGGTAGCCTACGAAAATGTCTACAGAAATCTTATTTCCATTGGGCGTCCATTTACTGGGACTGAAGTGGGACAGCCAGGGGTAGTCACCCTATTCCTTTAGAAACTGATTTGCATGTACAGGTATGGCTATCTGTACATGGGACCCACAGCTTAATGTCACCTCCAAAGGACAGGTTATTATCATGGTTCAGTTGCCCAGATCCAATGGGAGAGCAAAATCTAATTTTAACCAATAGCTCGTATTCAGACTAAATCGAGAATTAAGAACCTGATTAAATCTCAGCAAGTGGAATCCCTCAGGAATAGAACCGGGGACATATCCGATGTAGATGTTATGTCACACACTTTTGGAAGAAGTTTCAGAATAAGTCTACCATGTCCACAAAGCAAGAAAGCTTTGCTGTAGATGAAAATTCAATGCACTGTGAATAAAACTATGTCAATGCAATTAATATTTGGATTCACACTTGACATAAATACAGTTGTCATCATAAACAATATTTGAGCATGGTAAACATTTCTATACCAGTGGCGTAACCAGGGGGGCACTCAGAACCCTTGCCCCCCCCCCCCCATCAGCCCCCCCAAATGAACTGACCTTTTGTACAGTTTCTATGGAGAAGTACCCAAATTCGCCCCTCAGAAAATCTCCCGGCACCCCTTCTGCCCCCCACCCCATTTGCAAAAGTCTGGTTACGCCACTGCTATATACACATGAAATGCTTTCAAGGAAAAAGTGTAATTTAACATTTTAGACCCTCAGAAATAAAAATCCCTCAAACATGATCTGAACAATTATGATAAGTTGATTTCTCATGTTTCCTTGTGTTCATCAGTTTTTATGGTGCGAAGAGCAATAAATGTGAATAGGAGGTATTTGATATCTCAGAGATTTCAAAATTCATTTTTTGTGTGTATTAATTACAAATTGTCAACTAGACCTAAGGATGGTCACCTAAAATACATAATTCCAGAGTTTGAGATGAATCAGATTTTCCATTTTGATACAGTAAAGATATATGTATAGCATAACAGTACCATAGGATACTATGTATAACCAAAATTCTGGATTCGGAATTTTATAACAAAGTCACAATTTTCTATATGAAGGACATCGATTTGAGTCCTTACTAGTTTCACCATGCATTATGCAAAAAACATGATTTGTTCGAAAATTGAGAGCGCCATCCTCAGGAAATCTCTGAGATAGCCTTTAGAGGAAATTTGATGAAAATAATTTAGCTAAAAAATGATTGGATATGCCTTTAATTTCACTCAAAATTTACTAACCTATGTAACAGGATTTCTGTAATTGAAGCAATAACATTGTTGATACCAAAACGAGATGAAAGTGCCCAACTAACACGTAAGTGCCCCGGGACCCATTATGGTACCGTACATAAGTTTCTTGGGCATATTCAAATGTAGCTGTGACCAATGTACCATTACCTCCATTTGAACACTTGACATCCGTCTGTCTGGTCTAATTACTCCTCTAACTAATAGCCCGTTTGATAGTGCAATCACATGGCATGCAATTGGGGCAGATTGATGAGCTCAAAACTATAACAAGTGCAGAGAAGCCGAACGGCATGTACAAACACCCACACGTGCAGCAAATAATGCCTGTCACGATTACTGTGTAAGGAGAGCTGCCTTCATCTATTAGCCTTGAGGAAATTGAACAGATATCAATTATTAGTCCTTGCGATAAATCTGAGGCAATTACACGCAAAATTCACATCACTCCAGGGCAGGAGGAAAAGTACAAGCAAGCTTATTGAGAGTTATTTATACTAGTATGAGACAATGACCTTCTGTGAAACAAAAAGCAGATCAAGACAGACTTGTAGTGTGGGTACGGATCATGGGTACGGGTCCGAGACCATGGGTATGGGTACGGGTACGGGTCCGAGACCGCAGGTACGGGTCCCAGACTACGGGTACGGGTATGGGTACGGGTCCAACTTGTGACAAAGTCATGGGTACGGGTCCAAGTCCATGGGTACGGGTATGGGTACGGGTCCAGCTTGTGACAAAGTCATGGGTACGGGTACAGTGCCATGGGTATGGGTACGAGTCTTTGGGTACGGGTACAGACCTTTGATATTATACCTGGTACATATAAGTGCAAGAGTTCCAAAACTTAAAGACCCTATCAGTGATCCACCTGAAAGAGTCAATTATTTGATTTGAAATTTGCAGGAATAGCTAAAAAATGAAGGGCAAGTCTGTGGAATCCTTATGAGTATTTTTAGCAACTGAAAAAGTGGCAGAAAAGGAAGAAATCAGTATTTTTCAAAGTTATGTCACTATCCAATTAGTTGTTGCAGTACATGTAAGTGTCCCCTATGGGTAAAGTTCATTTCAATATTGGGGACAGTTAATGACTCGAACAATGCAAATTAATTGTGAAAGCACTGAGGCATACCTCTGCGGTGCATAGTACTGCATGGTGCATAGTACTGCATAGTGCATACTATAATATAATATCCATGGTGTATCTGTATAATTATGTGACAAAAACTGTAGATACACTGAAAATAGTTTGGGTTGTATAAATTAAAGGTGCAGCAAGAGATACAATATTTTGATTTTTGTGTATTTGGCTACAGAAATGTAGTATCAAAGGTGAAAAGTGAAAACAAAAGGTAAATTAGAGTTTACTTATATTATTTTAATATAAAAAATTTCTATTTGCTTCAAAGTACAAAATTTGAATTTTTTTTTTTTTGGTACTAATTCTCGGCTTAGTCCTTCCAGATGGGGAGCTTAACATTCAGTGCAAAAAATAATTTTTTAGGGACACCCAATGTGTAAAATCCCTTGTTGCACCTTTAACATTCATCAAAGTAAAACAAAATTAAACTCCATTAATATCCATTAAAACAAAGAATATACCGGGCCAGTTAGTTTTTGTTTTTTAAATTTTACATAGGGTACAGGTAAGAGTATGGCAACAACAACAACAACATGGAAACTGGTATGGTTACAAGACCATGGGTATGGGACGGATACGGGTCCGAGACCATGGGTATGGGTACGGGTCCGAAACTGTGGGTATGGGTACGGGTCCAAGACCATGGGTATGGGTACGGATATGGGTCCGAGACCATGGGTCCGGGTACGGGTCCGGGTCCAAGACCATGGGTATGGGTACGGGTCCAGCATGTGATAAAGTCATGGGTACGGGTACGAGACTATGGGTATGGGTACTGGTATGGGTACACAATTTTGTACCCGGGTACGGGTATGGGTACGGGTACTACAAGTCTGGATCAAGACAGAGTGATATAAATATAAAAATAGGGACGAAAGAGAGAGAGAGGAAGAAAGAGAGAGAGAGAGGAAGAAAGAGAGGGAGAAAGAGAGAGGGAGAAAGAGAGTGAGAGAGAGAGGAAGAAAGAGGAGAGAGGAAGAAAGAGAGGAAGAGAGAGATAGGGAGGAAGAAAGTGAGTGCATGAAGAGAGAGAGGGAGATGGAGAAGAGAGACTAATTAACAGACAATTTGGGGTCAGATTTAATTTTTCACAAATACAGAGATATAAGGAGATTTTTCTCAGGATACAAATTTCTTTAAAATTGCTCTTGATTAGTTGTAGAACACGTATCAAGTATGTTTCAGGAAAGAAAAAAATATGAACTTCTTGTTGATGTCCTAATGGGCCCTATAAAGAAGCGTGCTGGGATTTTCATGTTATGCACCACAGTAAACATAATAAATTGTACATTTTTAAAAAAAAAAAAAAAAAAAAAAAAAAAAAAAAATTAGTTTATAAAAAAAAATTGAAGCCAAATTTCTGGCTAAAATTGGGCCAATTAATGTAAATTCATAATGTCATTGATTTAAAGCAAAAAAAAATTGTCTCAGAAGAAATGTGAAAAATGCAAATGCTTTTTTTTTTATAGATAAGCTACTGCGAATGTGGGATTTTTTTTTACTTGCACTTGTGACCCCCTGTTTTCTTTTTTTTCTGAAAATTCAAAAAAAATCTTTCAAATGAGCAAACATCATAAAAAAACAATGTCTAAAGACCCACTTGTAAAACAAAATGCATGCAATGCGGTCTTCGGAGACAACTTTTTTTCTGGCATACTCTAAATTTTCCATGGTTCATGTGTGCTTCTCATTTAGCAACCTTGTTGAGATCCCGTTTTGTACGATTTTGGATCATGTCCTGGGGGGATTCGTCATAGACAACAGGGTATCTTTCATGTCCAAGACGTTCATGTAAAAAGGGTGTTTTTTCGGATCAGGCACATTACGTAGGTTAACGTGAAAAGGTCTAAAACATCACCCAAATCAAGAAAAAACTGAATATTTTCTAATAGAACTTACAATTTAGGGTCTATTCAGCATGTAGTAAAACAAGTCTGTTCTGGAAGTCCTGTACTTGCTTCAAATCGGAAATTTCAATATTTTCTGCATATATCGTTAAAGGAAGCATCACCTGATTTCAGTGCAGGCCTGCCTATCTTCTACTATAATTCAAGAAATCCCTGTATGTATATAATGTATATATGTATGTTTGCCCTCGATCACGCTTCAGTTTTTTCGTCAACACTCGCCAATTTTTCACCAACATAGTTCTACATAGTGGAAGTGTCCTAACGGAGAAGCTTTTCTCAAAATCGATAACGTACCAAAAAAAAATTATAAAAACAACCAGAAAATGGTCAAATCCATCACTGATTGCAACTTGTTGCAACGCATTGCAGTTAAACCGATAGCCGTTGGTGTGTAGTGTAGTAACAGCGTGTGGACTGCGTGCTGTGACAGCTACAAGAGGCGCGTTGCTATGGGTGTGTGACGCATGGGAGTCAGCATTACAACAGGCACGTGCTACGGGTGTGTGTATCGTAGAAAAAAAATTATTTAAAAATTATTAAAAACAACAGAAAATGGTCAAATTCCGCATCACTGATGCAACGTGGGCATGCAATTTTTCGGAGGGATTAACCGATAGCAGTGCTGTACGTGTAGTAACAGCGTGTGGACTGCGTTCTGCGACAGTGTACAAGAGGCGTTTGCTACGGGTGTGTGTACGCATGGGAGTCAGCATACAGCAGGCCTTTTGCTACGGGTGTGTGTACGCATCACTGACGCTACATAGCCGCAATGCAATTTTCATTACCGATACTAGTACTGTTTTAGTAACCGCGTGTGGACTGCATGCTGCACAGCATACAAGAGGCGCGTTGCTATGGTGTGTGTAACGCATGCCAGCCAGCATACAGCAGGCCGCGTTGCTATGGGTGTGTGTAAGCATCAATGACGCTACTATTGCCATGCCAATTGTCAGTTAAACCGATCTACTGTGAGTAACATCGTGTGGACTGCATGCTGTGACAGCATACAAGAGGCGAGTTGCCTATTGGTGTGTGTACGCATGCGAGCAGCTCCAGCAGGCGCGTTGCTATACGGGTGGTGTGTACGCAGCACTGACGCTACATAGTCGCAATGCATTTTCAGTTAACCAATACTATATTGTACGTTTAGTAACGCGTGTGGACTGCATGCTGTGACAGCATAAAAGAGGCGATTTGCTATTGGTGTGTGTACGCATGGCGAGTCAGCATACAGCAGGCACTTGCTACGGGTGTGTGTACGCATCACTGACACTACGTAGTCGTAATGCAATTTTCAGTACCGATACTACGGTGTAGTAACAGCGTGTGACTGCAATGCTGTGACAGCACTACAAGGAGGCGAGTTGGCTAGGGTGTGTGTGACGCCATCGAGTCAGCATACCAGCAGGCGCGTTGCTATACGGGGTGTGTACGCCATTCACTGACGCTACATCGTCTCAATGCATTTTCAGTTAACCAATACTAGTATTGTACTTGTAGTAACAGCGTGTGGACTGCATGCTGTGACAGCATAAAATATGCCTAGTATGCTATGGGTTGTGTGTACGCATTCTATCAGCATACAGCAGGCACGTCGACGGGTGTTTGTACGCATCACTGACACTAGCGTAGTCTGTAAGGCAATTTTCAGTTAACCGTACGAAGTACTGTGTATAACACGGGAACTGCATCTGTGACAGCATACAAATGGCGAGTTGCTATGGGTGGTGGTGTACCTATATTGTTTGCGGCAACCGCTTGGTTGTCACTGCATTGGCACCTGCAGCTACCAGTCAAAGTGCATGGAAGATTTGAAATTAAAAATACACATGATACAGACCTTTTAATAAGTTTATTAGCTTTTATTCTTCAATGTTCCTTGCACGTTATAATGTGCAGGACTCGGACCCGCTCGTGGAGTTTGTCCCTGCATGGCCCCAGCATTGCGGACAGTCAAAGTTGCATGCTGGAGAGTTTGAGATTGCAACTTTCTTTTGCCTACAGTAACTTGGATACAGGGTATTTTCGATATAATGATAAGTGGTGATTATGATGTTTCATTTGGAAGAAAATTGGATTACGTGCTCTGATCCTGAGTTACGAGAACTTGAAGAGGATTTTATATGGGTGAGAGAGATATCTAGAGAGATTAGAAAACGGTATGTTTGGAGAAGGGCCTCGGGTGATTAGGGGTAATATAAGGGAAAAAGAGAGCAAAACAGTATTACATTAAGCCTTAAGAATCATTGGTGTGCTCAGGACCTTTTGATGGGGGCATGACTTAATTTTCCCCTGAATCAGTGGCGTAGCCAGGATTTTGGAGACGTGTCATGTACTACCGACATAAAAGAAAACAAGACATAGACCCACTTGGTGTTAACACACCAATGTGAACTCGTGCACGGGCTTGATGTACAATAAACCCGAATGGAACTGTCTACCTGAAATCCTCGTCAATATCACTACAACTGAAGCATTTAAAGAAGAAACAACCAAGTATCTAAGAAACCAACCCTCCAGCATCTAACTAACGTCTAGCGCACTCAATAACCTCTGCGTTTGACCTCTACTGTCGAGGAGCTGCAGAGTACATGTTCGTTTCGATGAGTTGCTATATTGAAAGAGTCTTGACCGCCATCATCTGAGCCCATAGACAATGTTGAGGTATAGCGCCACCAACCTGGATACCAAGCCTCTTTCAAATCAACACGTATAAGTCATTAATATGTTATCGTTATCAAAAAAGGAGTAAAATTGAAATCCTTTTTCATAATTATTGGTCAAATCAGCGATTGTTATTGTTTATATTTCAAGCAGTATGCCACAAATGTATGTATCTGAAAACATCTCAAATATGTTAATATCTCAGCCTCGTTTATAACATTGGAAAATCACAGGTCTCCTGCAGTTTCGGTCGCGAGCAAAAAAAAAAGGCGGCTTCCCGTTCGCACGCTTTTGAGTCGCATCGATAATCTGAAGATCAGGGATGGGGTAATCAAGATCAACGCTACCTCAACTGATTTCATGAATTTTTTTGTGTCTGCAAAATAATTGCAGAAGTCACATAGGTATTACTCTGGGTCCGTATGTCTTGTGTAGTGTTTGTGTCATGTGGTCAAAATGTTGACCCTTAATTATTGCATGCCGACGTATGAGTTCCGTCAGGGGCTACATGATTATAACTTTGTGTGAAAGGAGGGGGGTGTGGGTTGGGTGACATGTGGTGACCTTATGTGACTTTGGTTGACCGCATGTGACCTTTGTGAGCCTATCACAAACCGTGTGTGTCTGTGGTCAAATGTTAGCCTTAATAATTCCATAAGGGCTACGATGGATGTAACTTGGTGGAAAGGAGTGGGGTCGGGATGGGGTGACATGTTTGGTGACCTCATGTACCATGGGTGAGCTCATGGGTGACCCTTTGGCCGCTATTCACAAAACGCAAAAACGCAGAGCGACATTCGTTGTCTGGGTAAAATTGCATCAACTACTTTGCTTAGGGTAGGTATTTGTACTACTGGATACTGGGTTTAGTTGGTGAATTCAATTCAAAATCCTGTTTAGGGTTACGTGCTTTTGTGAATTCCTTGGACCAAATTATCCCCCACCCCCCCCCCCCCCCATGCCACCCCATGGTGTACAGTGTGGTCATTTAAACAAAATCAAAAAAAACTGAAATTCAATTTAATTAAAAAAAAAAAAAAAACAAGAATATTCTTTAAAAAGACAACCATCGCTTAGCGAGGATGTTAGTATTAATGTTAGTGTTAAATACTTGAGATCATAGGAACCCTCTCGTAGTAGAGACATTATATAACCACAGTATATAGATTTCGGCATCACCATACTCATGCTCAACCTTTAAAATTTTTTTTTTTTTTTTATTTTTTTTTTTTTTTTGTGACAATTTTTTTTTATCCTTTTCACTTTCAGTGTTTTATTGATTTTTTATTTCATTGAAGACAGCAATCATAAATCACAACGCAGCAGCAAAATAAATTACAATGAAACATAACAGAAAGGTGCACAAATTTGAGATCATGAAAAAAAAAGTTGCTCATGCAGCCACATTCAAAGTCAAAAAAATCAAACCTCCATTGCGAAATTAGAAACAGTTTACCCTTCTTAGTGAGCTTATAATATCAGTTCTCTGTTCGTTTTATATACAAGCTACAGCTCACAAAATTAAGCTTTTTGTTTTGAACCTTCACACATAAATATAATACCTCACCCATCAACGAGATGAGTTAGAATTTACTCACCTTCAACAAACACCAAACATTTTGTCAATGTTGAAATAGAAAAGTCAATGTCATGTTTCAACCTATGGTGTTGATGATCTCCTCCCAAATTGGTTTCACCATTTCACATTCACAAAACACATGAAGTAATCGGTTCAGGAATTTTCTTAAAAAGCGCAATCTGGGATTCCCTTCTCTTGATCTTAAAAAGAAAATCATTAAAAGCATGCCCTATGAAATGTTTTAAGTAGAATGACCTAAGGCGAGACTCAATAGAACATTTAAAATTCGCGATGAATTTTTTCCCAGTCCAATTTAGAGGATCGTCAAGTCCAACTCTTCCAAAAGAGATACACTTTTCAGGAACAGGACACACCTTTCACTCAAATAGAATAAGCATGTGCTTGTATTTTCTAGAGTATAAGAAGGTCTTCAACAACACTATTAACAACGTTTCATAGTATTCCGAAAAGGGGGTTTCAATCCAGTAGACAGTAGGGATACTTTCATCAAAAAAATTATAATTTTTTTCTCCCTTATGATAAATGTTAAAATCAAGAATTAATCTCCCAATAATTTGGCAAAACCTGGGTGCGGAGGATTAATTAAGTCATTAATAGAAAAAATGCCTTTATCACACCAATCCTCATAGTAGAAGTACTGCTTGGATTTGGATCTTATATTCCTGTTAAACCATAAACTCTGGCAAGCCACAATCGGAATAATTGTACCACAAGCATTTTCATTCACAGCTTTTTCACGAAAAATGCACAATTAACTAGAATCCTCCCGCCATTTGAGTAGTAATTCCAGCTATTCAATATATTCTCTCTGGGGCATTGATAACCATAACATATCCCTATGGTCGAATGAAGACCACTCCGATTGTTTTCCATAAACGGACATAATCCCATCCAAAATAAGTTTCACCCATCCACCGGACATTTCTGGCAAAGCGACATATGGGTCAATCATGCGAAGGCCACACAATGGGAAGTCATTGCAAGGCAATTTTCTTTTTTACTCTATCATTACCACACCCATTCCAAATTAACTTATAAAACAATTTGTGTAAGCTCTTTAAAAATGGTGATAGATGATTTTAATACACAAACAGAAAGAAAGATTAGAGCAACTGAGGCAAAAGAAGACTTAATACACACTATTTTCCCAATCATAGAAAGATTTCTGGTACGGCGCCAACAATTTAAGGTTCCTTCGATCTGTTTAAGCTTAACCTTATAATTGAGATCAAACATATAACTAAGCTTAAGGGAAAACTTAATCCCCAAAGTTTTGAATCGGTTAGTTTGCCAAGTACGCCCTTTTTGTAGAGAGGGGGAAAATCTAGGGAACCCTTTTTTGCACCGATCCAAATGGCTTCAGATTTGGGGACAAATTGATTTTACATCCCGAACATGCGCCAAATCTACCAGTGATCAACAAGTTATAAAAGAGTTAGTTGAACCATCTAAAAAACATGTGAGTCACACTCTCCCAGGGAATTTTTAACTCCTTATCTCTATTGGATGCCTTTTATGGTTACTTTTGTCCAATAGCGGGCCATCGTTTCAATCACCATCAAGAATAAATAAGACGAAATGGGGCAACCTTGAAAAATTCCTCTATCATATTATGCTTCCTGTAACAAAACAACACATTATTAACCACATAACTTTTTTCTAACATGCTAATTGTTTAATCAATTGATGACTGTATCACCAATTAAATGTTTTAAAACCTGCAGCAAAAAGTCCGAAATGACTACACTATCACAAGCTTTTTCTATCAAGGAGCAGATTGCCCCGGATTTCATGAAGTTCAGTGTATTCAATAATATCCATAATTAAACGAACATTATTACCAATATTTCCTCCCTTTAGGACGCCCTGAATTGATCAGAGGAATGGAGTTGGAACAACACTTTTTAATCGGTTGCCAAGGTCTTTCGCAAAATTTATGAGTCACATTCACAAGAGATAAGGCCTATAATTTTTAATATCATGAGGCTGTAATCTTTCTTCGCAAGCAAAGTAATTATGCCATTTCTTTGAGATTGTGAAAAAGCAAAGCCCATTTATTCCATATAAAATTTATAAGAATTTATCAAACATATCAGAATATCACACACAAAAACCATTATAAATTTCAGTGGGTAAACCATCATACCCTGGTCTTTTTTATGAGTCCATTGCATAGCGTAATCGTACAATTCTTTCTTTGAAAATGGTTGCTCGATAAGTTTTTTGCAATCAATTCCGCAGTTTTAGTAGGATTTCAATACCTCAAGACATGCACCGATGTTCTTGATCACCATTAGATTAAGAATATAAGTTTTGATAAAAATTTTGAATCTCCTTCAAAACTGCAGATGGGTCAGAGTCTATGACAACATCCCTATTCATTCTTATAGTAGATTCAACCCATCGTGCTCACCAGAGGAAAAGTTTTGGACAGCGTCATTAGTTGGTAGAGGAGCAGAAAAATAAAGAAAATATGTGGCCCGATTCACCTGTTTCATGAACGAACTAAAATAAACTGGCCTTTCCATGTTGACATCACTATTGCAAAGAGAGTGCCAGCCTTTGTGTTCCTTGGTAACCAAAACACGGGCGCTCAAAACCAGTCACCAAGAGGTTCTAGATAGATTAGAGAGGCAAAACTTATCGTACTCTTTAGAAATTCCACCGTCGCACTGTTTTTTGCCGACCACAAAGAAAAACTAGAGTAACAACAATAGAAAGCAATGCTGCCCCCGTTTCTTCCACATACTGGGTGCCGCTTTGCATAACCACTAATCGGTAGTGATACAAATTAATGTATGTGTTGAGGTGGCCAGGTGTTAAAATAGTGTACCTGGATTCATTGGTGCTTCAATCCTCTTTTTTCTCATATCAATGCGCGCTCGTGAAACAGATGTATTCATGAAGGCGGTTTATTTAATTCAAGTAAAGACACTGATGTGGTCCTTTCATTCGTTGTGTGGCCATGGTAGGAACAAAATTTAACCACCCCAATAGCACCCAACATCCAACAAGTGATATTTGGGCAATTATGTGGCGGATTGTTTTTATCGAATTGACATTATGTGTGTTATAGCACCAGCACCCAAACTGATACATTATCCGCGTGCATATTCCAAATGTCCGCGCCCAGCACGGAACTGGGTTTTTTTTGAATGCGTCATTCATTCACCCCCTTGTCAGTAACATTCAACTCCCCCTGTTACACTGAATACCACGAAGCACATACGATTAGATGCGAATGTTTTGAGAGTTTATTTTAAATGCGGCTAACCTTGACTTGAATGCTCGCATTACGCAGAGAATAAGGATTTTTCTCTGCTGTCGCACTCCATGTTTCAATAGATTTCGCGTGAATTTTAATTTCCACCCACTGCACAATGCCCCTCATCCAATGCTCCTACCTTCGAAAAGTAACAGGTGACACGATGGGTTGAATCTACTATAATTCTTTAATACTTTGTTCTTCTCCCAAGTTCTTTTTCTAAATTACAAAAGTATTTCGAACTTTTTCCCCTCTTCCCTCCATCCATCGTGTTCGAGAACGAATATTAAACCTCTGGTCTCAAAATCTAAATTTATTCAATTGGGCCTCAAGACACTCCATTGATTGAGAGCCGAATTGGATGGATCATTGTAATCTGAAGTTTTAACCTTTTCAATTTCATTCATAAGTTTTGATTTCTCAGCTTTCCTTTTCTTTTTTCTTTCTTGAACCATACTCAATGCAGACACCTGAATAGTGCCCTTTTAATGTGTCCCATAAATATTAGGTTCATGTGCAATCAAATCCGATAATATCCTTGACCTCATCGAATTTGTTCTTAATATTAATTTAATAAAGTCAGCATCATTAGCCAAAAGTTGCAGTTTAAGTTTCCAAACCCCTTCCTTTCGTGGGCTGACATCATTAAATTTGGCAATGTAACCACAGAATGATCTGACTGAACCCCAGGCAAAATTTTTGAATTCAGCCAGTGTTGAGCAGATTGTCCCGAACCAAGATAAAATCCATCTAGAATAAAACCTCTAGGGTTTACCTGGTGCCTAGTATCGCTTCAACTCTTGGATGAAATATCTCAGATGTCACATAAATTAAATTCTTCATCAAGACAGAGATCATTTCACTAGCTTTAACATAGACTGATGTTTGTTTTACCACCTGGTATCTAGAGGGCCCAACACAGCATTAAAATCCCCACCGATAATTTAAGAAAGCATAATCAATTGATCAATCAACTTTGGCCAAAACATCTAAAAACAAATTGGATATCATTTCGGGGCATAAATATTGACCAAAACTAAAGGTAAAACCATTAAACTTTGAAATAGAATTAAGAATCAAAAAACAACCATTGGCGGCACTGTAAAGGGAATTGAAAACAGTTAAATTGAATTACGAATTAAAAGCAAACCCCCTACTATTGGAAGAATGGCTGGAAAACCAGCATTTTCCCCCCACTTAGATTTTTCCAAAATTTCTCATCGGACCTGTAGAGTGTGTTTTCCCTTGGAGGAAAACACTGTCACTATCGATAGAACGCAGGAGTAATGAAACACTTTTCTCCTGTTTTTTACATAATCTTGTATTCCACGACAGTTAAATGTGCTTAATTTAAGAGGCCTATTACATATGGCAGGAACCATTGATATTAAAAGTGCATACACCAATCATACATACTTGTAGATGTTCCCCGACTAAACACCATGTAAGTAACCACCCGAAATTATTAGATTGACTGGTACATATAAAAAGGGAAATCTCTTTGGCTGCATGATACCAAAACACTTAATAAAATATCATTTGGGTACAAAATATTACAATTGTTGGATCTGGAAAAGATTTTTGCCTACCATAATGAAAAGTATGAAAAGGGCTCTACATTCAAAAGTGATTGGAAGAAACACAAGATTTAAACAAAGCAATAAAAAAGAGACAAAAAGCAAAATTGAAAAACACAATGAGACTCAGCAAGGCCAACCACGAAAAACAGGCCCCAAATCAAACGAGACAGCCCTGAAATGCGGACAAGAGCAAGCGCATGGGATGACGATCCAAAATCCACATGCTTCTTCGAGCCACAAATGACAATATTGAATAAATCACACAAAAATTATTTAAACTCCCACAATTGAAGGCATATATCCGAAATGCATTTAAAAAGCCATCAGTAAGTGAAACTCAATATTTACCCCCCTGCATTTATTCCCTGAAAAAGATGGCTAAAAATCCAAGAGTCCGATCGGAGGCATGGATAATACCCCGGAGTCATATTGGTCCACAAATTGAGTGTCCAAAATAAATATCAGCGAAAAAAAAAAAAAAAAAGCACTTGAAAGTTCTGTTCAATGTGCATAAAGTCTGTGCCAAAACAGCGAAAAAAAAAAGTACTGAAGTCTCAAATGTTCATTAATAATGGTTCATGTAAAAACAAGAACATGCGCCTATGATGATTTGCATAAACACCTGAAGTTCTAAGTCACACCTGCGACTTAAAAATCCAGGAAATCAACTGAGAAACAGTTCAGTCTGCAGCAAAGACTACATCCACTCTGTACTTAATGGTAGCCGGGTAGACGAAGATGGTTTCTTTCTTTTCCCTCCTGTTGAGTCTTTTGAAGACAGTCATTTCCTCCTTGCGTAGTTGGAGCACCCTTTTACTAAGTCTTTCCGACCACAAGATCTTCCTCTTCTTCCCATGGTATTTCAGACGCTTTTAACTTGGCAAACACAAATGCGTACGCACTCTTTCTCTAATAGCGAAATAAGATGCAAACGCAATGTGAATGACACGGGGTTTGTTAGAATGATTATCTGGATGTCTGAATTGGGGGTACGGTGACACCGCTCAATGACTGCTTCACAGTTAATGTCCCCAACGTGGTTGTTGAAGATATCTGAAACAGTTTGCGAGCCACTTTTCACTTCACTTTACTGGCCTTCTCTTTCTCACCTTCAGTAACTCCCAACAGCACCAATTGGGTCCTTTTCCTCCCCCTATTTTTCAAGGTCCTCCAACTTCCTAGACAATTGCTCTTCTCTTCGTAAGCTTTTTGCATTGCTGACTTTCAAGTTGTCAATTTCAACATTGACGCCAGTAAGTTTTTCTTCATGCTCCGTAAGCTTAGTAAGTAACGTCTCCAGCTTGGATACAACAGCAGTTGCAATTCGAATTCCGCTGTTCAAAGCGGCTCAAACTCCTTACGAAGTCTAAAAAAAAACATCCTGGAGCCGCCGTCTGCTGTGCAAAGTCCAGCGATTTCCGTGCGTTACTGTTGATCATGGGCGCTGCCATATTTTTGACCTCCGACCTCATGCTAGCGCTCGTGTTGTTGTGTGCTGTACATGGTGCTGTATCCCTGTTGTTTGAACGATCGGTGAATAACCGAGTTTTGGTTTCTTCGAAGAGCTTTTTCCGGCGATCGTTCCGGTTTCTTATGTGGATTCGTAGGACCCATGATGTAACCAGATTCACTTAGAAAATATAAAAATCCACCAAATCCCTGAGCGTTGCTGTATTTTGGATGTCAAAACGGAGAAAATCAAGACACGACTTTCCCCATTGCCGGCTGAAGAGCGCCCCTATCAACCTTTATATTTGAAATAACCAGGGGTTGTAAATGACCAGCCTTACAGCCATATCCATTTTCATAGGTGAGTGCCCCTGTTATGAATTTTCTTAACTTGTTCAGCAATGTGGAACATTGTGGGTAGTTTATCAATCAAATTGATCCTAAATATTTTACCACAGCCCATTGCACTGAGATTACAAAATTCAAATTTCAGGAAAAAGGTTTTAAAACAACGCTTGTCACTATGAATATGAGGCAACTCCTATGGCACAGTGCATAGCTGCAGTCACAAGTGTATAGAAAAAACAAGCCCTGAGGTTTGTGTATGATCTATGATACCTATTAGGAATACACAAGATCAGATCATGTCAATGAATATACAAGTACAACCCACTGAACGGTGCCCTTGGTTGAGAGCATATTGTAAACTCTAGTTGTTGTTATCTGGGCATTGTACACATAGTGGTACTCTCATGACCATGGGTCAGATCATCCATTACATTTCAATGAACTGAGAATTATCCACTGTGATGGGTAGGCCGTCATCCAATCAAAAGTTTGGTTTCTAGATGATTAGGAAATGTAAACTGCATTTCTAGGGTTAGGCATAATCCATGGTATCTAAATTCTTAAAGTAATGGAACCAGTGGACTTTGTACTTCTACATGAGACAACCAACCCAACTCTGTGCATGACTGTGATATTATGCCAATCATTTGCTTGCTCACTATGCTGGGTAATTGCAATGTGTTGGCTTTCATTCCATTCCAAATTCTACCATCTTCGCGATGGAAAAATGATTCCTACCAACAAGCAATAACTCATTTTCTTCGGAGTGGTCTACTTTGTGTCCGGTACCAAAATAACAAATGTACGTTCCTTGACTTTTGGGTGCTTCACCAAGTTAACTTGGACTATTGGTGTGTTCACTTCCTTTTCTGTTTATTGTGACTGCTTGGAACTGTAGCTAATAGTTAATATTTTATATACCTGGATTGTTATACAGGGATGGTGGTTCAGTTCCAACATTTAATTCACAAGGGAAATGTATTCTTGGAGCATTTTGGTTTGTTGAAGTGGATCCTATGGGAGTCTGAGATTAAAGAGCGGTTTCAAAACAAGGAGTTTTAAAGATGGGAACAAAAAACATTTAATGCGATTGCTTAAACTCAAACATATTGAAAATCTTAAATTCAACTTGTTGTGGGCATCTTTAATGTTGAGTTGTAGTATAGCAGGAAATAGTGCAAAGAAATTAGATCAGTAATTCTAAACCCAATGATTTGATGGAGAACAGAAGTAAGAGCAAATATTAACCAAAAGTATACATCAAATGTAAGATGTTCAATGATGCTTAGACCAAGAGATCTTCAAGGACCCTGGACCTCTTATATTGTGCATGTCCCATCACAACTGCCGAATTTTATGCAGTTTCTACCCCTAAGCTAAGTGGCCTCCCAAGGGTGAAAGGATACGGGCATTTAAATGAAAATATTTAACGAAAAAGGTGGGCCACCCTTAAAAGTTCCAATGGACGCCCGACGGAGTACATTTAGGATCACTTGTGATATTCCTTTGCCAAAGGGGGAAAAAAAAAATGCAAAGTAGAAATGTTTGGACATCTCACTGAAAAAAAATTACTCGTGCTTGAGTACTTATGTACAAGTATTTTTTTTTGTCTTTTGCCAGAACCCATAGGGCTGGCCTTATATAAACACATGTAAAAATACACAAAGAAATACACCAACAAAACACATTACAGAGGGAAAAGAATGATTTTAGACAATACGTAAAGCGTTTGCAAAAAATACCATAATGTATTATCATCTTGAGAGCAATGTGGCAGAATTCCCTCAAAACTTTTTGGATAGCACTTTTGACAGATTATAGCAACAAAATAGGATTATCATAATATATTTGGTGGGGGGTGGCAATTGCCAAAAATGCTTTACAGCTAAAAATTTTGTATAAAGCAGGAGGAGAAACTTTAGAATGGGAAGACATTTTGCTACGCTAAGGGGGGAGGAATTGGCACACTGCATTGAACCCCTTAAGGGGGCATTTCGCGATTCTAGTTGTGCTCATACTCTCTTAAGTCCCATCAAACATTAAGGAACAAAGCCCAGCCCCCAATACCCATACCCAGCACATTTGCAAAATGACAATATATGCGAACACTTGCATCACAGGGTTCATGTAAAATACTGGACTATAATATCAGGTATTAAAAACCAAAATCAATTCACAATCAGATGCAATAACAGAACATATGCGTGTTATTGTAAGAGCCACTGGCTCAAAAGATTAAGATTTGCAGAATGTGGCAAATTACATTTGGGGAGGGGGATGATAAGGAGGCTATAGACACAAAAAATGCCCCTAGAGAGAAACAGTTCCAAGTGGTTACATGTACATGACTGTGAATCTTAATTAAAAGTCACTTTAGCCCCATTGTTTTGGGGAAAGGGGGCGGTCGGTGTGGTGTTGCTTGAGGGGTTTGGGTGGTGTTGGTTGGTTTGGGTTTGGTGTGTTTATGTTAGTGGGGGTTGTCTTTTGTTGTTAATATGGTTTTTGGTTCTTTTTTTTGTTTTTTTGTTGTTTGTGTTGTTTTTTTTGGTTTGTTTTTTGGTTTTTTTTTTTGGTTTTTTTTAATCTAACTTATCTTTCCGCACTGGCAAGGATTCCTCAGATGATGAACTGTATTCTTCACCAGCACTTTGAAGGCACCAATAGTTAGAGGAGAGAATCCCCTGCATCTACTAATGTAGATGTGTAACCGGGAGGGCAATCAAAAGTAAGTAATTGGTTTTTCAATATAAATCCTCCACATTATCAAGAATACCAAATAATTTTTCATAATTAGATATTTATCAAAAATTGATTTCAATGAACTCTAAAATCATACCAGAAACTATCAACATCTTTACATTCAATAAGAGATGACCAAAGTCTCCTCACAACTTTTACATCTTGTCCCATTTGGGACTATATTAATATAGTATCTGCTAAATGTAGTAAATGCTCAAGATAAATTGGGAGCCACAAATGAATGACCTTAAACGTGAGTGACCTGATCATGGTCTCATGTTCATAATGCTGTTTTCCTCACATCGAAGCATATCATTAAAACATCCGATTGCAAGATTTTTTAGTTAAAATTGGTCCAGGACCGTTTGGAGAGTTAGTAGAAGCAAATGTTTGTAATTGGTCCACAGGAGGGACATGTGTGTGTTAATTAATGTTTTGTCCATAACATCAAAGGAAACATTTCCTGGGCCCTTAAATTTCACAGGGAAATGAAAAAATTATGACTTTCTTCTGATATCAAAATCTCAATTTTGATGGATTAATAAAGTGTGTGTGTGTGGTGTCATGGGGGGGGGGGGGATGAGGTTGTCGATCAGCTCCCACCTTTAAGTCGCCTGAATGATCCTTAACATTGATGTGTACCCAGGAGGCTCATAGGAAATTTGGGGGGAAATGCCCCCTTCCCAAATTTTCAAAGTGATTTCTTAGCAAAAACTTTTCATTTCTGAGCAATATATTCACCTCAGGGCAGCACCCCCTGTGGTTTTTTTTTTAATTAAAGCAAAAGCATTTTGGTTAGCAAGTGTAGGAAAGTCATCATAAGTTCAATAGCTGCCATGTGAGTACATCTGTGTGGTGCCATGTATTAGATAACTCAATTATTTTCCTTGAGTCAGTGGCTCTTTTTGAAATGGGTTTCTTCAGGGCATGGGTCCATTCAGGGGACTTGACCACCAAAGAAACTCTGACCAAAGACTTGACATTATAGTATGTTAGATGGGGATTTCAAGAGCCACTGACAAATGGCAGCTATTGTACTCATGACCTTCTTGCACTCACGCCAAACATGTTGTTATTCACAATTTTCATACAGCTATACATGGCGGATTTGTTTACAATAGTTTTGTGGTTCCTTCCCAAATAATAGACTCCAACATTCCTGTTGTTTTAATTCAGCACACTGATATTCTATGAGTTTTTAGATGGAAGAAAGAAGATGTCAACACTCAAATTTATTAGAAATAAAAGATTATAGTGCCATCATAATCCCACAACAGTAGCATATGGGATTATGAATAAGGCAAAAAAAGTGTTCAGGCCAGAGGAAAAATATAAAATCACTCTGGGGACTTAGGTCATTCATGTTAAATTTTTTTGGTGTGGAAAATTTGGTTTAAAAGGGGCCATCATGAGCAAGTAGCATGAAGTCCCTACTGACAACTGCACTTATTCCAAATCAGATATTAAGAGATAGAACTGAAATCTACAAAAACATCATAGAGTTTACAAAAATTAGTAAGGTGTTTTTGGAAGCATACCAAATCCCACCACACCAAATTCAAAAATTTAAAAATTAAAATAGGGACTTCACGCCACTTTTCCTATGCATATAATACCCACTACGTGGAAAAAATGGATGTTCCCTAGAACTCTCCTATAAAAATCCCCACAAGAAAATGAAGAGCTGAGAAAAATATCTAAATTCAGTCACTAAATGTTTTAATTTTGGAACATCAAAAAGAGAAAATAAAATAGCAACCCCACTTAAAAAGAAATCATGATGACCAAATGAGAAAGAAAGAAAGTTGTCCAAATGTTACAAAAAAACAGTACTTTGTACCAATCCAAACTACAAAGTTAAAATGCCACCCCTTTCCCTGATTCCCCCATCTCCATTTGTCCCCAACTCTCAATCATTTTGATGTTATGATGTTAGGCATTGTGATGTTATGAGTGAATGTGCAATCACGCTGCCCCAAAGGCCACTATGTATAATTTCTGTTACGTTTACGGACAGGAAATACAAAAGTATGAACTTTGACCTAAATACTGGGCGGCGCGCCCCCCCCCTCCCTAGATCCGCGCCTGAAAATAGAAAATTGTGATGTTGATGGGAAAACCCGCACATTTAGTGTCGCACAGGACAGTTTCGAACAATAATAAAAAAAATACCTTAAAATCTGTTATGGTTTTGTACTTTATTTTTTGTCAGAGTGTTGATAAGCCATAATTTTGACTTTTTTTTTTTTTTTTTTTAATTTTTAAAAAGTTATGGAAAACTATATATTTCAAACTTTGCAAGATAGCAAAACTCAAAATATAAATTTTGACCAGTGGCGGGTTTCCCAGGATGCATCAGAAAATATGAATTTTGATGATTTTTTCGATGTTTCGGATTAGCAAATCGCGGCTAATCCCTTTAATTCCACCCCCTCTCTGATCCCCAGTATATAGGTCAACTCATGCATCTCTATTCACACACTGCACCTATACCATTCAATTAGGACACCCTTTGAGTACTAGTGTATCCAGATATATTTCATTTCTGACAAAGAAGTTTGTTACCCCAAGTTCTGGGTCAACTTACCAGCTCTATCTCACAATATCATTGACACAAAAGACTCCTGGCGAATGGACTAGTTTAAACAACTCACAACCTTTCATTTCAAACTGGCTCAGTTTGGGTTTTTGCCAAGAAGGCATTAGAATGACAGATCGTTGTGGTACCTTTTCCTTGTACAAATTCAAAAGGGTGCCTATACCACACAACATGACAAAGGCTTACATTCATTCCATTTTGTTAATTCAGTTAGGGAATTCGGCTTTGGGAACTCATTCCAAAGATTTTTGGTTGAAACCCAAAAAGATGATAGGCAAAAATATGCAACATTTCTATTTAAAGGTGCCAAACAAGAGATTTGAGGCACCCAAAATTATGTCATATAAAAGTAATTTCTCCAGACCACCCAATAAGATTTCTTACCGTGGTATTGGTTACCAGACAAGCCTTAAAGGTTGCAAGTGAGATTGAGGCACCCCAATATTGTGTCATAATATAATTTCAAATAGGAATAGACACCCAATAGATTTCTTACCTTGTATTTGGTTACAGAATGCCTTAAAGAGACGAAAAAATGTGATTCTGATTTGCTTTTATTTCAATATACAACATAGGCTGAATTTCGTATTTGCTCCTATACGAAAATTGGAATTTCAAAATATTTAAAAAGAAGGCACCCCACCTATAAGAATCAAGGTGAAACAAATGAAGAGCGCCTTGACAACATGGTTTCAGCACTTTAGTTCTCTACTTGGCAAGCCAGTTCAGAATAAACAATAACCTTGATGAAACCTTTCTTCAATCACCAGATAGCAGACACCTTCCCATCCAGCTGGACCTTTCACTATGGAGGAGCTTCATATCGGCCGAAAGAAACTGAAGAACACCACGACACCTGGTCCCGACAACACTCCTGCCGTAGGTCTGGAAGATCCACTATTCCATGATCGACTGTTAGAATTTGTAATAACACTACCATGGGAAACAAACCAGCTGCCTTTTAAACATCCGTCATCATTCCTTACAAGAAAGGCGACCTCCACAAACAACCACAAAAACTTACAGAGGAATTTACACTGTCCCACTGGCCTCTAAGATCTACACTCACTGCTGCTCAACAGATCCCATTCTCACATAGATCCCATTCTCAGAACGGAACCAGAACGGTTTCGCAAAGGCAGATTCAAACCACTACCTCAGATATGCCCTCAGAAGGGATCATAGAAGAGTTGAAGAATTTCCAAGAGAAAAGCTTCCCAATTGTGTTCGTAGATTTTTCCAAGGCTTTTGGGGGACAGTGTTAACGGGAGGTAAGCTGCATATTCTCGCAAACTACGGTGTATTCCCAGATGAACTGGTCAAGGCAATGCCATCATGTATGATAAACCCCTTATAGCTTTGTTTGCACAGAACATGGCGGGCCCACAAGGAGTTGCTAACAACTACGGGAATCCTCCAAGGAGAGACTCTTGCTCCCTATCTTCTTGTAGTCGCTGGGTTGATTACATCTTAGACAGGTCTTGACAGCATGAACGACAAAGGGGACTCACCATCAAAAACCCAAGCGTTCCAGACGTTACATGGGTCAGCATCTCACAGACTTGACTCGCAGATGATATAGCTCTAACAGCTGATGGATATGTGGTGCGCAAGATTACAACATCACTGAGAATGCTGCAGACAAGTAGGCCTACATCTAAATGCCAAGAAGACTGAATAATGGACGTCAATGAGGAAGACGATCATCACCCTATTGCACAGCAGATGGTGGTAGACACTTCACAGAGGTCAAGGAATTCAAGTATTAGGGTCCTATGTTGCCCGACAGCAAGAAAGAATTCCTGTCACGCACAGGACAAGCTTGGAAATGCCTGCAATAAACTACACCACTTATGGCAATCTGGTATATCAAATTCAACTCCAAGCTGACATTCTTTAAGAGCCTGTGTCGAGAGTATAATGTTTATGGATTCATGAGACCTGGACCATGAAGAAAAGCTACAGGATAGACTGGATGGCACCTAACACCAAGCTTCTTATGCGCATACAATAAACATATCCTGGCACGAGCACAAGACCAAAGCACAAGATATATGGAGATATCCCTCCAATTTCATCTTTCTGTTGACCAACGCCGTGCACGATTTGCCGGTCACTGTCCTCGTGCGCTTGACCAAGTAGTCTCAGACGTTACATGTTGGAAGTTACCATGCCCCCAAAAAGGGGTCGTCGCCCCTGTAAATACATTGATGTGATTGCTCGAGACATCAAGCAGGATCCATCTGACATCCCCAACATACATGACAAAAAACAGGGACATTGGCGCTACATGGTGAAAGCCTCTCGGCTGCAGGCCGTTGGATAGATAGATAGGATAGATACCAAAGAAAACATGTCTCAGCTTTATCCTTTCAATGGGTTTACTTTTGCTAGAAAGCTTTAAATCAAGGCAAAAATCAGTACTTTCGATTTTTTACGGACAACTGATATGTGAAATCTTTATTGCACCTTTAAGTGAAACAAAAATATGGGGACAAATAATCAACATGAACATAGGTACCATTAGTGTGAAAACCCTTCTTGAATGCAGAACCCCTTCCCAAGTGGCAGTTTTTACTATCTAGAAAATAAGTATGCAACATTTCTATTCAAGTGATACAAGATCATATTTCTCAATTAGCTGACTCCATCAGGACCTGGTATGTGTCGGCAGATTGACAAATGGTAAAACATTTTTTGGGTTGGGTATCACCAGTGTTTATGGTACAATCGAAATATCAGATCCAAAACTAAGAAATACATTTATTATGAGAACTGGTGTGACAATGGCATTGTGTACATTGATGATCTTTAAACCCACCTCTCCCTGGGAGTAAGCTTTTTGAAGAATTGATTTTGAGACTTTTGTATTTCATATGAAGACAGGAGGAAATTAAATTTTCTCATGAAATGCGTCCCCAGTGACTTCAGGGATCAAATACAGATAATGTTGACAATTTTGAGAATCTCATTACTCATCTGGATAAAGTTCCAAAGGTCCCAAAATTTACATATTCTATTTTGAAAGAGATGTGTGTATTCCTGAAAGTCCTAATGAATTTTGGGAAACTGTTGTCAATGTCGATGTTGCTGCTGATGACCCTAAGGACACGGACTGGAAGAAATTCACAAATGCAATTTTAAATGCTCAATTGATACAAAACTCTGTTCTTTTTTATTTTAAGGCTTTCTATAAAGTAATTGTATTTAATTGTATTTAATGATTTTCTTTTTAAAATAAATCATAGGGATTCCCAATTTTGTGACTTTTGTAAAATTTCCTGAAACAATTATTCAATTTTCCTGAAACAATTATTCATATTTTTTTGTAAATATGATTATGTAAAGCCCAGAGGGTGGTTTGAGTCAATCCCTCAATGCACCAGTTTGGGGAAATTCACCTCAATAGGTCATGTGATCACATAAAAATCCTATTCTTAAAGAGACACTGGCACATTTGAAAAATAGTGCACCCTCAAGATTTTTCAAAATCGATATTTTTGCATGGTTGTAAGGCTTTTATATACAAAAGCCCTCAACCAAAATGATTAAGACCAAATTAGCTTCCTTATGGGTAAACAGAACGATTTTATAATTTAACGTCGCCGGCGACGCTAAATTCAGCAGACGACGAAAATGGCGTTTAACACAAGAACACGACGCCGTATGCATGTTTCCCACGCTATGCACAGTTTGATCGGTCTATAACCTTTGTGGTTTTAATATCAGTGAGTACGAGTCAAAAATATTCATGTAATATACACATTTGTTGATTAAAGTTATGGAAAACTGAAAAGTTGGTCTACAAATTACCTGGATGTCTTTATCCTCATATCAATGTCCCTATCTGTTTTGGGGTATGTTATTTTTATGTGTAAAATATATCTCTCTCTGTTCTTCCAATGGCCTAGACTATCATTGAGAGCAAATTGAAGAAATTTCATATTTTGTGAAAATGTGCCAGTGCCGCTTTAATACATAAAAAGTTATAAAAACCCTGACTTTAACACTCTTTTTAGCCTACAAAGCGTTAGTACTTAGGGATTTTTTTTGCATGATTATGAAATGTCTTGTGGTTCTTAATTAAACCTTTGGAACACTTTTTATCCCAAAGTACTGACATGTGTTTAGTACAGTACAGTATAGGCACATTGCTATGCATCATGGGATTGATTCAATTTTGTCCTTATTAGGCTGCATTTGACCATACCACTTCCAGGGTATGTTATGATACTTGTTCCAGACATGCAAAAATCTGATTTTTGATAATTTTTTTTTTTAATTTTCTGATTTATCAAATCACTGATAGTGCCTTTAACTTTGTGTAGGCTGTTTTTCAGGCTATTTCCCCAAAGCAAAATGCATTTGACAGGTCATAAACAAATGAACAAACAAACAGATAGACAGATATAGTAAAATGCTTTTTTATAAGAGAGGTCAAAGTGATTCATCATAAAGCTGACTTTTTCCTTGAAAAAAGATTGTACATGTACATTGAGGTCCACAATGGGTTTTGTTTGAAATCACCGGGTAGTCAATTTTACACAACTCATTTATACTCTGAACTTCAAAGCTCTCTCCAGAAGCTGATTTAAGTGTTCTGAATTAAGTTCTTTGCACATCACAATTGTGCATAAATTTCATTTTTGTACTAAAATAAGTAGGAAATTAGTCCAACAAATCCAGATTAAAACTTTTCTGTATTCTGATAGAATCATCTGGATGCGGTGTAGTTTAAAGGTGCATTTCATGATCCCAGCACCTTCTCGTTTGATATAGTGTACTAGATACCCTTTTTATACATCCTTGGCTACAAAAGTGCATCTTGGATACAAAGTACAGAATTTAGACAATTTAGAGGTTTTGGGGTGAAAATTTTCCCCAAAAATAGGGTTCTTTGGGTGACAGCGGAAAAAGTTCCGAAAAATAGGGGTCTAAACAGCCTTACATATGCATCACCTCAAAAAATGGAAGTGCCCCCAGCTATAACATAGTAACATTCCCCTGTGCTGGGGGGGGGAGATAATTCTTAGAGTTGGGAATTGTCATAACCAACCAATCAGAGATCAAAGTGACCTCACAACATGCAAAAGCAAAAATATAAAAAAAAATATAAAAAATCAGTAAAAACTTACCCCTACAACAAGAAGGCAAAGTGATATTCACAGCCACTGTTGACTTAGGCATAGACTCCACTGTCCTGCTTCAATCAGTTCAATTAAATGTCAACCTCCTGCCGCTCAGAGTACCCATAATGATATCTAGTCTTGTTGTCACCATGTGTTAGAGGTTCAGCCAATGGGGTTGTCTAGTGGTAATACGTCAGCAGATATTGCCACATGTATATCGAAGGCGCTCAATTCATAACTGGTTGTTGAAACCATTTTAAAGTCTCTTCATTCAACTTTGCCTTTTTAAAGATAACAATGCAGATGACGTTTGTTGTGGTTTTTTAACATGCGCTGTATCCAGGTCAGTCTATGCAGTTCTCTGACAGGTTTTGGTGGTTGCCTTTCAAGAAGGAAAGACAAAAAGAGAAAGAGTGATAAAAAATCTGGGGATAGTTTCTCCTGTTTCTTCACTTTCTTGTTTTCTATGCTTAAAGGGCCATTTTAAGGAGATTTTCTATGCATACAAATTTCTCTAAATTTCCACTTGGTTGGTTGTAAAACACAAGTGTCAAGCACGACAGAAATACTAAATCATCTATTTTATTTACATAATATGGCATTTTAGGCTTATTCACTTCAGGTGTGATTTAATACACTAGCAAGCATTCTAATTATGTAGAAAACAGAGTTTCAAAAAACAATGAGGGAGTATTTTCATGGTCATTTCAAGACAAATGTGACCCTTATTTTTTTTGCATCTAGAATGATTACCAGTGCATTCAATAATAAGCTAAAAATGTGATCTTTATCTAAAAAAATACATCGCGGTCCCGGACCGCGAGTGTCGTCTGCCGTCGCGGTTTGTGAATGGGGGCCAAAGGTCACATGAGGTCACCATCATGTCACCCACCCGCCCCCTCCTTTCCACCAAGTTACATAATTGTCGCCCTTACGGAACTCACACGGCATGCAATATATTAAGGGTTACCATTTTGACCAGCCAAAGGTCACATGAGATCACCAAGGTCACATGAGGTCACCAACATGTCACCCCACCCCACCTCCTCCTTTCCACCAAGTTACACCATCGTAGCCCTTACGGAACTCATACAGCATTCAATATAATTAAGGGTTAACATTTTGACCACAGACACACCCACGCACACAGACAAACGACCAGAGTAATCCCTAAGGTGCTTTAGTAAAATCCAAGCATCTTTTCTATAAACCACCTTAACAATCTTGGTATGGGATCTACAACAATCAAGTGCAAATTGAGAGAAATTTAAAAAAATCTCCTTGTGTCCCTGAGAGGTTTTTAAAAGTGGAAGAAGGAATTAGGTCAGTGCTTGCATGTGTGGTCCAGTGGCTATAACGACTGACTCATGATCATCTCAAAGTCATGGGTTCGAATCCTGCTGCAGTCAACGTGTTGTGCACTTGAGGCAAAGCAGTTTACCTTGGTTGCCTCTTTCTACTCATGAGTGAAATGGGAACTGAATATCTAGTCCAAAGAGCACAATTTGTATGGAGCTGACATATTCTAGTGGCTGTAGAATAAATGTAAAGCACAGTGTGTGTGAAAGGTGCTCTATAAATACCAACATTTATCTAATTACTTCTTTATTACTGGCACCCTTGAAGTATCAGGAAAATCACTCATGGTATATTGCTTACACCTCTCACCAAATTTATCAAAAGGTCCAGATTTAGCCTATAATTTCTTTCTGCACATGCTAGCCTTTAATCAAGGCTTTGCTTTTTTTCTTTTTTTAGAGTGCCTTTACATGATGTGCTATAGTGCCCTCCCCTTGGGTACTAGAAAGTAATGCCTTTTTGCAAATATTTGCTGTTTTGTCTTTCTTAATTGTGTCTTGACTATGATAAATTCCTGGGAACTGATTGGACAAAGAAGGTGACATCCATGGAATTATCACTATGAGTTAATAACATCTTAATTCCCATGGCACAGTTCAATAGCTTTCATTCACCATATTATATTGAGCAAATACACCCCCTGTATTTAAAGGTGCAACAAGAGATTTTGAGCATCCAAATATTTTGTCATAATAATAATTTCATATAGATTAGACACTCAATAAATTTCTTACCTTGTATTTGGCTACAGAAATGTCTTAAAAGAGAGAAAAAAAGGCGATTTTGATTTCCTTATATTTCAATATAAAACATAGGCTGAATTTTGTATTTGCTCCTATACGAAATTAGAAATTTCACAATTTTTGTACCAAAGAAACATTTCTCAGCTTAAAGACACTATCAGTGATTTGCTAAATCAGCAATCGAAAAAATCATCAAAAATCAGATTTTTGCATGTATGTAACAAGTACAGGTATCCTAACATACCCTGCAAATGATAAGACCAGAAGCAACCTAATAAGGACAGGATCGGAGATTTTAGTCATTAGTGTCCGAACGGACACTTACTACAACACGTAATTGAATGGAGAATTGTATCTTGGAACACTGCCGTTTTCTTCCTTTTCTGTTACTTCTACAGCTGGAAAAGGTAACTTATGAGAATTCTACAGACTTATCCTTCACTTTGAAGCTATTCCTGCAAATTTCAAATATTTTTCAAATCGCTGATAGTGTCTTTAATCCTTTCAGATGGGGATGTTTTTGATGTTAAGTTTTACATCAGGGCAAAAATCAGTACTTTCAATTTTTTAGGGACACCTGATATGTGAAATCTCTCGTTGCACCTTTAAGTATGATTTATGATACCCAGAACATGCATGGTCAGCTGTTGTTATGTGTGCCCATCACCCAAGGCTACTGAACTGAGCCCTTGGTAGATTAGCATTCCTTACCTCATAATGTATACAGTGTAGGCACCGTGTGATAAGCACTGTGGTCAACGGTTACCAAATGTGATACCACATTCTGGGAGCATTGTCTTATGGCGTACCTGTTGTGGTTAAAAAGAGGGGTTAATTAACAGATAATGTTCATAGAAGCAATTATTTAGTGCACACATTTCCCTTTCAGTTTGATGAGGCCATACATATTACGTTTTACAGGAGTTTGCATACTTGCCCAAAGATGCCTTGCTTCACACAGCCTTGTGCTCCCACTATGAGCTACAACATGCTCATCTACCAAGGACACAGTTCAGTGAGATGTACATGAATACGCAAAAACATAAATTAACCTTTGTGTTCTGAGGATCATATATTATAAATAAACAAGGGGGTGCATTTTCTCAATACACTGATGAATTAAAGCTACTGAACTGTGCCATTGGGAATTGAGACTTTTTGGCTCATAGTGTCCATGATCCATACTGCCCAGTAATAGTGGAGACAATTGTGAGGCTTCTTTGAAAAAAACATCATAACATGCACATCCTCCGGAGCACAAGAACACCAAAATTCCCAAAGCAGCATAGATTAAAACTGTATCCTATTTAAAATGTTGGTGCGGCCGCACCCCCCAAATTCCACAAAAGGGGTAAAAGGTCCACTTTTTGCTGATTTTTTTTTATAAAAGGTCCAAAATTTAGAGAAATTTTGACAAGAAAGTCCACTTTTTTGTGATTAAATGTTCAAAAAGT
This sequence comes from Ophioderma brevispina, assembly GCA_023653785.1. Classification (NCBI taxonomy): domain Eukaryota; kingdom Metazoa; phylum Echinodermata; class Ophiuroidea; order Amphilepidida; family Ophiodermatidae; genus Ophioderma; species Ophioderma brevispina. The sequence continues at coordinate 62,293 of JAMKCH010075607.1, forward strand.
CCCCAAAAGGAGGTTTTTTTTTGGGGGGGGGGGTTAGGTTCACTTTTAGCAAAAAAGTCACTTTTTCAGAAAAAAAGCCACTTTTTCGAAGTCCCGCACCCCCCCAAAATAAATCCTGCGTACGGCCCTGTTGGTCCCCAACCCCCTAAAGTCCGCATTCATGCAAATTTGCACCCCAAATAAATCCTGCATAATTAAGGACCTGTACACCTACACAGCCCTTAAACTGGCCTATAACGGAAAAAGAAACCTGAAAAGTATTCCCCAAAGGCTGAAATCAACTGAAATGCTGAAACTTTCAGGTCTGCAATCATACATACAGAATTTACGATTGCTTCTCCTTTCAGACAACACATTAAATCTGTTTTGTCACTACTAACAATGTAATGGATCCTGTGTACATCCCCCACAGCAATATTGAGCTATTGTGTAAATTACAATAAAAAACATTATATCCAGGTTGCAGTAAATCATCCAATGGTATTGTTATCTGTCCTAATGAATAGGAGCTTCATCAAGTCCATATCTGGATCACAGCATTGCTAACAATGTATCTATATAGCGACTTCAATTAACTTTGCCAAAAAAAGATCATCTACTTAAAGGGACACAAGGGCATTTAAATAAAATGCACTCCCCATTTTTTACACATTAAATTAATAAGCCAATTAAAAGATGATTTAGTATTTTCTGTTGTGCTTCTCTACATCAGGCACAGCTGTTTGACCCCATGTAAATTGTCTCTTTTATTTTTAGAACAATTTTAGGCGATGGCGACACAATTTTGACAACTGATATAAGTAGGGACATGCAAGACCTATTACCTCCGCAAAAATCAGAAAAATCCATTGCGGGAATCTTGCCATATAGGCCTGCAAAGGTCATAATTTGTGTGTTATAGCGCCCTCTATATGCCTATTTCCCATAGAAAGACATGTAAAACTAGATTTTTATGAAAAATCATATTTGCCTGCAATGAAATTTCATCAAATTTACACAGGATGTAGTTAGTGGCATAAATACGCCAACTTAGTCGGCAAAAGTGTGTCGCCATTGATATTTTTTGTTTTTATTCTTGTTTTTTCATAATAAATGAGACTTTCAAACAGCTGTGCAGGGGTGGGGGTGAGGGGTTGGGGTTCTCAAGTCTGGTTTGGGTAGGGACATGCCTCTGAGAGTCTGAAAGTAGGACCCATATCTATACCAATTTTTGCCAAAAAAGGGACCCATAGCTCTATACCAGAGATACAAATATTTGGCCAAATCTAACCCAAATTTTTTTCTCAAAATTTTGACATTTTAAGCAAATTTGGACAATTTTGGCTTCAAATTGAGGAAATTGGACTAATTTCCCAGCCATTTTTGAAATTTTGGCTTCTGAGTTATATCAACACAGTGGCCTATGGGGAACTGAAATGCAAAATCTCATTTGGGATTTTTAAACATATGTTTTGTGGTCTTCTGCAGAACTAAGGGCAAAATAGAAGAGCAAGAGGGCAAGAGTTCCAAATGTACCCCCTTCAAAGTTCTACATGTAACAAATTATTTTTTATTTTTGGCCTTAGGGTTAGGGGTTTTGTTAGTGTAGGCCATAAATAAATAAAATTTGTTTCCTGTAGCAATTTAAAGGGGGGTACATATGGAACTCTTTCCTAGAAGGGATTATGATTACCACCAAATCTCTGAATGTCACTTTTAGGCAATAACAAATTCCAACATTAATTTCCATCCAATTATAAACAAGCAAGAAATTGCTAAAATCAAGAAAGCACTGACCTTTAAACACATTTGTTTGCACCCTCTGTCATGTCATCTGCCAACCAGGTTACACATGTATTGGCTTTAATAGTAGAATTTGGATCCGACCGAGCAGTTCTGCAATTTGTTTGAAAAAAAAAGTGGGACTCAACCAAAGTTTTGGGAATAAACTTTTCTCAGTTATATCTAGTGCACTGTAAGTCTGTAAAACAAAACAGAAGATATGTTAGAATCACCAAATTCACTTTGGCTGGTATTCTGAAAGGGAGTCTAACTTTAGACCTGGGTTTAAACCAGGGTTAGTCCTACATGAATGGACCTTTTTTCCCTTTCATCATACTCTAAAAATAGGCTGTTAACAGGTTAGAAAATTCCTCATGGATGTGCCAGAACTGCCCATCCATGTGGAATTTTCTCACCTGTTACATTTAACTTTCACAGTATTTTTAAAGGAAAAAAAGTCCACTCATGTAGGACTAACCCTTGTTTAAACCTGGGTCTAAAGTTAGACTCCCTTTCAGTATACCAGCCATTAAAGTGACAGGAGGAGATTTTCTTAGGATATGAATTTCTCTCAAATTTCACTGGATCGATTGTAGACCACCTACCGAGAATGTTTGGAAGGTTTATTGGACAAACAGGTGCAAAAGAAAAACACAAACCTTGTTTTGAACTTGCAATTGCCTGCTATCGTAATCATTCCCCATAGAAAACCATGCTTTGACTTTCTGTCGTGCACGACAGAAACTACTAAATCATCATCTATTACATAAAGACGGCGTAATCGGCTTATTCACTTCAGGTGTGATCTAATACATGGTAAGCATTCCAAATATGTTAAAAACCTAGGTTCGAGAAAAATCGGGGGCGCTTCTTTCTGCAAATCTAGACTCAATAGATTTCTTACCTTGTATTATGCTACAGAAATGTCTTAAAAGAGAGAAAAAAGGTGATTGTTATTTGCTTATATTTCAATGTAAAACAGGCTGAATTTCATATTTGCTCCTATACGAAATTAGAAATTGCACAATTTTTGTACCAAAGAAACATTTATCAGCTTAATCCTTTCAGAAGGGGACATTTTTGATGGAAAGCTTTACATCAGGGCAAAAATCAGAACTTTCAATTTTTTTAGGGACACCTGATATGTGAAATCTCTCGTTGCACCTCTAAGGGCTGGTATTATCAGCAAGAAATGGATCCCAAATATTTGGGGTCATGATTTTTTTTTTGACGTACTGAAACTAAGGGAGCATTAAAATTGTAACACTAAAAAATGGAAAGTCTTCTTTTTTTACTTTAAAATTTGATAGACTAAAAGTGGCATAAGCATATTGGAAAAATGCCTGAAAATATCATCAGAGCACATCTCAAATCATTTTTAGGTGAGAGAGGGACATAGTCTGCCAAAGCCACCTGACATTTTTTTGAACGAGCTAAAAAAAAATTATTTATAATTTTGTCTGGTCTGGCAAACCAGATAAAATTAGTAGAAAAACTATTATTGGTGATTACACTGTCGGTGGCTTAAAAATGATTCATATTCCATCTGTTATCTTTGGACTTAAAATTGCATGGGTTAAATGCCTTCTTGACCCCAACAATAGTGGCAAATGGAAGTACTTTTTTGAGATCTATCTTAAACCCTTTGGTGGTAATCTTATATGGCAATGTAACATTAATCCACTGGATAAAAGTATTAAATCAATCGACAATGCTTTTATCGCTGAAGTTGTTAATTCATGGATGAATGTTGCGTATGATCCCCCAATGTGCAATTTTAAGCACCCATTTATGGAATAATTTCCGCAATTAAGATTCAACATAATACATCTTTAGGAAAAGGTGGTAACGAAGTGGCAGTGAGTTTTCCAATGATATTTCGGGGTTCTGATGAGGGTAGAATTTTGTCATATGATGAATTTAAGAGTAAATTTTCTTTTCATTGCAATTTTATGGACTATTTCTCTCTTTTTATGCAATGCCACCTAAATTGAGAAAAGGAATGGCCCAGGTGGGGGTGTGGATGAAGATAACTTTCACGAAGACTCTCTAATCTCACTAAAACTAATAAGGTGTGTAAAATGGTTCATGATGTTGTTTTTTCGTAAGATCTTTAAACACTAACTCGCAATCCGTGGGCCATTCTGTTTTAATGATTTTACTTGAAGCTGGACTTGAAATTTATTCCAAACCTATCCAATCATCTATCATCCACCAGACTGATGAGATATTTCCAATATAAAATTGTACACTAGATATCTTGCAGTTAATAAATGCTTTGTCAAATAGGTATAGAAGGGGAAGGGAAAAGGACTAATCAAATATATGGACCATTCTCAAAAGTGAAGCCAGTATAGTTATTTCATTCTTTGATCGCACAATTGTTTGCATTTTGCTTAAAAAGTACCGTGTTAATGTTCTTTTAGTACTTTGCGAGATCTACACGGACATATATATTTTTCATACTTTAAATTCATATCTCGTTCATTTAACTACTCCATAAACACGCTAAAAAACATGCCAAAATGGTGTTTTCGTAGCTCTGTGCACGTACTTTACAATGCTACAGTTACTCAATAAGCAAATATTTTATTCATACCAGTGGTTTTTTATTTTCTTAAAATGCATCATGATATATTATAGGTATCACTCTTCAGATAACATTTCTCTGTAATCTACAAGAAGCCAATATATGGATTTCGCGAAATCTTTTATATTAGTTATCAGTGTATTACTCATTATTTGAAAAATGTAACTGCAATGTTAATACCTTTTGCATAGCTCAAGGCAAGAAATATGGTATGCATTGTAATTTCATAACATCACAAATGCTTGTTGCAAATTTGGGCCTCGATAAAACATTATATTCCAAAATTAAATGCGTCCGTTTTAAAGCCTGTATATTAAGTGGTATATGCAAATCTATTCGTAAGTGAGAGTCTAGTAACTACTAAAGAAACTTGGCTATAGAACATACAATCATGACGCTTGATTTAGTCGAAATAATTAGGATTACATGCCCTCGCCCAAGTATTAGACACTGAAACGGCATCAAAATGTATATATATTACTTTACGTATATTAGGTCGGTTAACAATCACAAACAACGAAAAATACAGAACCTCTATTAACGTCGCAGATAATTTTTACGCTTCTGCCAATGCTACCTCCTCGAAGTATTGTTAGGAATTGTTGCACCAAATACGGTAAGTTAGTCACTTTCTTAAACCGTTTTACCCAAATAGTTTTGCGGGTAATAATATACACACTGCAGGGTACACATTGTGCTGGGGTTTGGTGCTCGCCCCTTTGTGGTAATATAATAGGGACGTTAATGTTCTTGTAATTATTGCCACAGCCGTATCCATGCAGTGTGTGCACGGGGCTATGTACACATGCCATTAGGTGTGCTTATAGGGGTTTTAGTTGCACATTAGTGGCTCGTTCGTGAGATTAACGTAATCTACGCAAAAGTTTTAGGACCTTTAAGTATCTTTTTGTTTCCAATCTTTCTTCACAAAGTCTTAAAAGGTCATGGTTATTATAGATTGTGTGAATGACAAAAACAGAGAAGTGCTTAAGTCTGACTTTCCGCCACTAATAGATAGGCCAAGGTAAAAGAATATAGGCCTATAGATCTCAGTGTCGGCTGTTAAATACCACTGGTTGTAAACTTAATAATAGTTAATAATCAGATCTTAACATATATATACATCAGTAAAAATTATATTTTAAAATTCTTATTTTTTAGCGGTATCATAAAAATGAACCGAACTTCGGATGGAGTGCTCAACCCCTGACTCACCGAAGCGAAATGCCGTCAACAATTGTAATACTAAGAGCTGAATTTACCAACCCGAGGCACAGAAAACGAAGGAATATGGCTGTGATTTCAAAAGAAGCCACAAGCCCAGACAAAGGAAAAGAAAATGGCATTCCGCTGCTCTGTGGGAATAAGGCGATTTCAAATGAAACTAACGTGATAACAAATATGACACGGATTGTATAAGGGGTTCAAATTGGAGACACTCTCCAGAACTTTCTTCCTGCGGGGTGAAGCCGTAGCTTTTGAAAAGTATAATTTTGAGATCTAGGCCTACTATTGTTTTAGAAAAGAACAAATAACCTATTCGAAAAAATGGAAGCTACCTTTGTCCTTGTTTAGTAAAAAACAACCTATTTACGTAGTCAACTGTCGTTATTTCGCATGTTGAAATTGGATTTTTACAAAATACGTTTATTGATGCATTTAATGATGTATATTACGTTATCCATACCAACAAAGTGAAAACGAAGGATATTGAAATAGATTAACATCGTACTTCATTGCAGTGATAATTGAATTTTAAAAGAGGGTTAAATATGCTTATCAAAGGCACATAAATTTAACCCTAGAATATCATACTATCCGTATGAAAAAAGTTCTGTCTGTTTTGGAAACTTTCTAATATCGATAAAAAACTACAAAATAGACATAAGAATGGACTCCTTTTAAGTATCAAATTTTGTATCATACCAGTTATTGCTTTCCTACAAAGCATTCTGATATGTCTCGGGCACCAGTAGTGGAATTCATGAATTCAAGTGTTACACTTCTTTAAAATCAAATTTAATATCCGAGATGCATAGCGGATACGTAATATACAAGGCCCCAAAAAACAGGAAAAAACAAACTTAATTTGAAGGTTCAATGTAAAAATATGGAACAGTGGTTGTTCATTACTTTTGTTGTTCCATGATGTTATGATATGTTTAGCTAATAAAAAATGTATGATAATACTTTTTGCGCGACTTTGTTTTTTTCCGATTTTTTCAAATTGAAAGTGGCTTCACTTTTTGAGAATACCCATATGTCCTTCTGATAAACATGATAAAGAGAATATTGAGCATCTCTTTTGGAATTGCAGTTTCACAAAACTTTTTTGGAACATGTTAAAGGTGCATGTTTTTAGATAGTGATATCGACTTTACTATGCCTGATATCATCCTAGGTATTCTAGATGCTGATATTCTAATCTAAATTTCGTATTCTTACTGCCGAAATATGTTAATCTATATGCTTAGTGTAATACAAACATCCAATATTGATGCTTCATTCTGTGATTAAAACATGTCAAGCAACTGAAAAATATATTGCAACCAAGATGGCACTTTCGGTGGGTGGTACAACAGATGGAAGATTGTGTAAAATGCTAATTTTGAATTTTAAATGTATTTTTACTTTTTTTATTTTTTTCAGTTTTTTAATTTTTTGTAATGTGATTATTTTTAGTTTGTATTGATGCAATAAAAGGCTAAGCATTGGCTTGGCACATAAAAAAAAACAACATCGTCTGTTATTAATGAGGAGGGGGAAACACTTGCTATCACAATATTGGGATCCATTCCAAAGAAAATGATAGGCTTAATGAGACAAATGTATTGCTATTTTTGAATTTTTTAGCAGTAGGTCAAATAATGAATTTTGTAAGGAAAATCACTTGTAGTATGGCACAAAAATGATTGCCTTCCAGCATAATGATTTGGTGTGGTGTGGGTGGGTGGCAGGACTGGGATGGACTTTTTTTTTATCTGGACAAACTGCCAGATTCTCATCCCATCTGACCACAAGTCCCTATTTCTGAAAAATAAATTTGTCCCATTTGAGATTTGACCCCTGAATTTGATTAAAAATATGACCTTTACAAATTCATGGGGTTTGAATTTTGATTTGATTATATAGACATGTTCGTGGATAGCCCAAGAAAGCTCTAAAGAAGCTAATTTTCAATCGGGTCCATTTACCAGATGGAATTGGGACAACGCCAGGGGTAATCAACCTACTCTTTTTTGCAACTGTAATGTGATTTGCAGTACAGGTGTTTTGCTCTCCCCCATCCATGGGACGAACAGCTTAATTTCCCCTCCCAAGGATGGGGTCTTATAGGGTTCATTTACTCCAACTGAACCTTGGATAGTGATTCTATCATCAATAAGCTCAATATACGGACTAAATCCAGAATTAAGAATTCCATTAAATCTCAGCAAGCTGCCTCACTGGGAATAGAACCGGGAGCCTCCAGCACCAAAGTACACATCCATGCAACACCATCTCCTTTAAACAGTGTGTCACTGCTCTCCCGATCAAAATGTAACCATTTGATGATGTACAGTAAGGTCAAATTAAAAATATTAAAAAAAAAAAATTTTGAAAGCTAGTGAATACGGCAGGACAACGAATCATTTCGCTTGTCCCTGTCACAAATTTTGGGAGAAAGTCTGGCAAGAAGAAAATCGTAAATCTTAAAATCTAGGTCGCTTCATTTGCATGATAAAATCTGACTTTTTTTTTGCCAATTCACAAATTGAGTGATGGTAAAAACAACCAACTATTTTTGTCTTTTTGGCCCCATCACAGAAATAAAACATTGTAAAGTATACTGTTTATCTCTACACATGAAATCGGAAAGTCTGTCAACTGTCAGCTACAAGAATCACCTGTTTCTATATGAAAAGGTATCCTGGTAATGTTTCCTCAAAACAATTCTGGTAATCATATTTTATATGGAAAATAGTGACATTTAACTGCAATCTCATACAAAAGTCCAAGAAGATTCTAACTATTTTCATGATTAATGGAATTTCCTATCTTGTTTTTTATCAGCTAAAAAATGGTGTATATCTTAAAGCTGAAGTTGTGGTTCACATTTGTCTCACAATAGGAAGTTGATTTTTCCACTTTCACATTTTTTACAACAAAAAGTCATTTGATGAATTAACAGAGAAACATGTAAATTTGTGAAAGCATTTCATTCTAATGTAAACAAAGAAAGTCTAGATTTATCGACAAGTTTTAATAGCATAATATAATAACAAAATTAAATGGAAAACAATCCACATTAAATTTCTTTCTAGCTCCTTCCAAGTTTGAGACAAATCACTGTTAAATCTGATTAGAAAAGAAGCACAGTTCTAACATAATTACACATATTTTTGAACAATTGTTTGATGCTTATAAAAGCCTCAAAATTGCCCTATTGTGCAAAAAAATGTCTCACAGTCGTTAGCTCTACATGGCAATTTTTGTTCGCAAACACCTGACTTTTTCATCCATGGGACAGGAAAACGCTCCTCAGCGGCACAACCAGGTTTTTCTGAGCAGGAAGGCAAGGGGCAAGGGATATATTTTTTTTGAGGGGGGGGGGGCAAACATATATTAAAGTGGGTAAGTACAATATAGGCCTATGTTGCTTTCACTGTTATAATCGTGAATGTGTAGAAAAGCACTAATTTCACAAAGGGCAAGAGGGAGAAGATTCCCCACAGGGGAGAACTTGCCACTGCCACCTGGTTAAGCCACTGCCGTTGCCAATCTCTGAAATGCTGTCCCTCACCACCAATTATTTCAAAACTTTTCAGGAAAAAGTACATTGTTCCCCAGATGACATCTACCATCATGTGATTGGGAATGAACATGAACAATGTAACCTCTGGATGACCTTTTGACCCTGGATGACCCATTCAGGTAAATTCCAAACTGGGTCATCACGTAGAACAATCACAAGACACTATGAGCTAGTGTGTGTGCGTACTTGTATCATATATCCTTCTGAGGACCTAAAACAAAACTTTGAATGTCTTGAAATAACAATTTGTACTAACTGTGCATTTTCCCCCATGTGTGACCTTTGACATGTGAGTGACCTTTGACCTCAGATTTGTTCTGCACTCAGGTCAGTGGTCCTTTTGACTAAATTTGGTAGTCATAGGGCATATATGAATGGATGGTAAATAAACATTTAAAGCAAGTGCTGACCTAAATGTAGGCTTTAATAACACGATTCTTTGTGAATGGATAAGAAATGAACTATTGATCTTGAAGCCTCATAGCTCTCCCTTTTTTGTTCATGGTCCTGTACACTATATAAATTGTAATGCCATGGCACCATCAAGATGGTGTGAGGTGTGAGAATGGGTGTGTCTTTGTCTTTCATCCTGTTTTTCTGAGTTTTGATAAATAAAACACACAAAGAGAGGGAAAAAAATAGGGGAACATTCCCCCCTCCTTGATCTACCCACACCAAAGCACCCATATCAGTTTGTGGTTTGCAGCCTTTATTGCTCTAATCTATTTTGATTAATTTGGGCGAGTTGCTAACGAGACTTGGCCACCATTATCTGCATTTCGTGACTGAGTCAGTCATGATGCACAGACATGAAAATCAAAGTAGCATTTTCATGATTTTAAAGAGGTTACATTGACAGTCACATACTTTTGTAATAATGTTTAATGGAAAGTCTAAATGGGTTAATTATAAATTATGCCTGCTAACAAAATCCAATAAAACGTGACTATGTGATCCTTTTTTGCTGAAAACAAGATCCGGGTGAGTGTTCGTCCGGGTGGTTTGTCATGTTTTTCTCATAATGCACTGCTTGAGCAAGTTTAAAAAGCTGATTGCCGATCTACGCAACTGAGTGGCCAGGCTAAAAAAAATGCACATTTCCGGGGAAGATAGCCACATTTCCCAAAGATATCCTACCATTTTTTATGATGGGTATTAGAGGTGGGCTTATATAGAAAGTCAATGTTTCAGATCACTTCAAACACAGGTTCATTTGATGACTTTAATCACCCTGATCCCACTTTTGAAGTAAAAAATGAAAAAAAGGAGGAAACCAGGGTCCCGACCAGGGTGCCCCATCGAAAAATCCAAAATTGCCACCAAATTGTCAAAAATTTGATTTTTGACCATAACTCAATTATTTTTTGTTCAATTTGCTTAATTTTGGTGGCAATACCTATGTTTTGGGGTAGTAGGAATCATGCTAATTGCTATGCAACTTTCATCTCACCATAGCCGGTGACATTAATTATAAAATCGTTCTGTTCACCCATAAGCGCGCTGATTTGGGCTTAATAATTTCAGATGAGGGCTAATGTACATAAAAGCCTTACAATGTAAAAATATAAATTTTGAAAAATCTAGAGGGCACACCAGGGCCGTACATAGGATTTTTTTACTGGGGGTGCGGGTCTTCGAAAAAGTGGACCTTTTTTGGAAAAATGGACCTAACCCTCCTAAAATGGTCCTTTTTTGGACGTTTTGAACATGTCATCACCGAAAAGTGGACTTTTTGGTCATATTTTTCTCATTTTGTGGAATTTGGGGGGTGCGACCGCACCCCCCCAGCGTACGGGCCCAGGGGTAGAAATTCGCCGCTGTGTGCGAGAATCAGTCTTGATTCCCAAAACAAATTGTTGCAGGAATCTTTAATTCACGAACGTGTTAAGTTTAGAGTTTACGAGAATCAAATGATTCACGCAAATCAGTTACGAGAATCTTTGCGGAATTGATTCTCGGATTCTCGCCCGAAATTCTAGCCCTGCGGGGCGCCGGGGCACACTATTTGGTCCAAATGTGACAGGTCTCTTTTATGAGTAACACTAACAGTATAATATTCTCCCCCTCTACTTTTTTTGTCACAACCACATTTTATCATATGCTAGTGACTAGCTATACAAAAGCTAAAAAGTCAAAAGGCCTGTATTGAAAAACAAAACCTACCTATATAAGTATAGACAGGACCAGGGGTGGCGCAGGGTGAAATCGTAGAGGGGCGAAACATCATAGGGGGACGAACAAGCTACAAACTGAACTCATTTGGTAAAAACCCCTAATTTTTGAGCAAAACCTGTTTTTCCTAAATATTGAACAAATCTCAAGGGGGCGGCCGACAATCCCCCCCCCCCCCGAGGAAGAAGATACACAAACACACAAACAGTCAGCCCAACAAAATAGGCCAAAAGGCCATTGAGAGTTTTGAGCTGCTGACTGATTGATGTGGAAAGTCGTCAGTGTTAGCCTTAGCCTAAAAAAATGCTAACCAAAACACTAACCTCAGGCTCAGCCTCCAAGTGCGTGTTCCGATCGGGTTTGGGACCCCCTGATTACCCGGATGTAGTATCGATTTTGACATCAGGATGATAAAGGCCGTATTTTTCTCATTGTCGTCCTGAAATACGTTCATTCCCAGATTGAACGAAAAACTGCCGTTTAGTGGTTTAACCACCAATATAGCACAGACTGAATAGGTATTTGGCATATGCATTATTGATTCTCCCTTCCAAAACCGCAAGTTTCTTTCCACGGTCTGGTGTGCGTATGTGCAAGTGCCAAGCTCAGATCATAAGAGAACACAATAGACAGGATCGGAACACGCACATTTAGTGAGTAGTTGTCACTTTGTAGCAAGGTGGTGCACATGATTCGTCATGACTTTCAGCGGACTTGCATCTTGCTTGCATAGATGGCTGAGGAATGGTTATGTTCTGTGGCCGTGATGATGGTTTTCCCTAGCAATATATCATGCTACTAAGATTTATTAAACGAAGTTAAGAGGTGATAGGTAATTGTTACTGAGTCGAGGCTGCCGTAGAAAATGGAAATACGAAATCCCCTGCGAATTCAATAACCGTTTGGAAATCCCAAATGCCCAAATCGAGAGGGTCGTGTCCTACCCCATGGATGGGCAGAGAAAACGGAGCAAGAGGGCGCAAGAACAGAAAAAATAATAGTGCCCCAGACGGTGCCCGACATAACAGGTTGGGCATCAACACGCAACATACAAACTCTGATTATGATGCTCGTTGCTAGTACAGGGAACCTTTCCGTCGTTTTTTGATTGGTCGTCGGCAATGAGGTGATTCGTAATGTGAATCTGCCAAAAGATTGATTCTTTAAGACTCGTATGACATGCCCGAAATTTCAGTATGCCTCAGTTGTATAGTTATGATATGATTTACAAACTAAAAGGATGAATCGTGTGCTTGTTACAACATCTGAAAAAAGTTTGATTATATGATATCTAAACAAAGAATGTTGCCATTAATTTTATGGATGAGTATTATGGTTATTAAAAATCATAGGCTATTTTTTCTGTTTTCCACATGTGCAAGGCACACATTAATATACCGTTAAAATTGTGACTTCGAGCATCACTGGGTCAACGTGTTGTGGCCCTGGGGCAAGATATTTGAAGATAATTGACGGGGGGGGGGGGGGACCCACTCAACCCCCTCAACCCCCCCCCATCCTGTCCTCCTCTGCCACCCACCCATATGAGATCAGGAAAGTAAAAATCGATAGCATTAACCAGTTATCCTGGGTTCATCTTGCAAAATTAAGTTTCTTGGAAACCGTGATGCTCCAAACTATATGTTGTTTGTACCCACCTGCCTCCAATGGGAAATATCTGGTTACCATGGTTACGCCATAACATAAGGGCTACTGTTAATATTAGTTGAGAGACATCAACACTAGCGTTAAATTAGTCTAGTCGAATAGACATGAAAAACTAAGTGTTTAAAATGGCCATGTTGGATAGAAATCAGGCTGTTTACATGATCAGTTGAATACGACAGTGATAAAATGGTACCAGTTGATACATTCAGGACTAGTGGTTAAATGGTCCAGTTGGATAGACATGAGAATAGGCTTAAAATTGATCCAAGACTGTTAAAATGATCAATGGATCGATAGCAGGATAGTGTTAGTGACAATGTCCATTGGTAGATATCACTCAGGACTACTGTTAAAATGTCCATTTTGATCGACATGGAGACTAGTGTTAAAATGGTCAGTGTATTGAAAGAATGACTATAGTGCTTTAAATGGGCCAGTGTGTCTACTGGATAGAGATAAGGACTATAGTGTTAAAATCGCAGTGGGATATCTGGACTAAAAATAGTTCAAATTAAAAACATATGAAATGATAAAATGATATCAGGACTAGTATGAAAATGGTCCTCTTAAAATGTGTTTTCTTAAGAAAACTGCGATGCTCCCCTCCCGTCTGGCCTGCCCTACCTCCCAAAATACGCAAATGACATCAGGACTAGTACTGTTATAATGGTCCAATTGGATAGACAACATGACTGGTGTTAAATGGTCCAATTGGATAGACATCAGGACTAGTGTTTAATGATCCAATTGGATAGACATCAGGACTAGTGTATAGTGTTAAAATGGTCCAATTGGTTAGACATCAGGAATAGTGTTAAAGGTCCAATTGGATAGACATAATGACTAGTGTTAAAATGGTCCAATTGGATAGACATGACTAGTGTTAAAATGGTGCAATTGGTTAGATATAATGACTAGTGTTAAAATGGTCCAGTTGGATAGACATCATGACTAGTGTTTAATGATCCAATTGGATAGACATCATGACTAGTGTTAAAATGGTCCAATTGGATAAACATCAGGACTAATGTTATAATGGTCTAGTTGGATAGACATCAGGACTAGTGTTACCTTTACCTGGGCTGTTGCATCCACTGTTGGATGTAGCCCTCTTCAAGCAACTGCCATCTCCTTCGAACTTGAGCATCTCTGGTCCATGTGGTGCCCAGGTATGATGTCAAGTCATTCTTCCATCTTCTCTTCTGTCGGCCTCTTCTCCTTTTTCCTGATCTTGGCTGCCAATCTGTCACTCTCTTTGTCCATCTATTGTCTTGCATTCTTGACACATGCCTTGCCCATCTCCATTTTGCTCCTTTTTTTCTCTAGTATGTCTTTGACTTTGGTTTTGCTTCTGATTTCGCTCAAGCTCTTTGGTTGTGGTCCGGGTCTCCGCACCATAGGTGATAGTGGGCAGGATACTCTGATTGAACATACGGGTTCTTAGAGACATTGGTAGAGTTTTGTCACAGATAATGTCACGATATCTGCCAAAGCAACTCCAGCCAGCCTTTATACGTAATAGGATCTCTTCCCTGGTGTTGTTTTTCCATTTTTACTGCCTTGCCTAAATACTTGTAACTGTCCACTTTCTCTATCACATCCTCTTCAATTTTCAGAGTCTCATTAGTGTCATAATTGGTCATGTACTTGGTTTTGCCTTTGTGGATTTTCAGGCCTATCTTTTTGCTCTCAGAATTGAGTTTGTTAAGTTGGTTTCCATGTCCTTGACTGAGGCTGTTAACAGGGCAACGTCATCAACAAACCTCAAATCTGTCAACCATTCTCCATCTATTAAGGCCTCTTTCCTTTAATTCTAGTTTCTTGAAGACTTTTTCTTCAATGGCCGTAGTAAATATCTTTGGTGATACGATGTCTCCTTGACGCACTCCTCTTTTAATTTGGATAGGCTTGGAAACATCATTGTCTATGTAAATAGTAGCGGTTGCATTTGTGTATATGTCCCATATGATCTTTACATATTCCTCATTGACTCCAACTTTTCTCAAGGCTGCAAATAAGTTGTAATGGGGGTTTTTTTTTTTTTTTTTTTTTTTTTTTTTTTTTTTTTTTTTTTTTTTTTTTTTTTTTTTTTTTTTTTCCCCCCACCCCCCCCCCCCCCCCATCCTAGTCCTCCTCCTGCCACCCCATATGAGATCAGGAAAGTAATAAATCGATAGCATTAACAGTATACTGGGTTCATCTTGCAAAATAAGTTTTCTTGAGAAACCTGTGATGCTCCAAACTATATTGTTGTTTGTACCCACCTGCCTCCCCTGGGAAAATATCTGGTTACCATGGTTACGCCACTAACATAAGGGCTACTGTTAATATTATGTTTGATAGACATCAACACTAGCGTTAAATTAGTCTAGTCGAATAGACATGAAAACTAAGTGTTAAAATGGCCCTGTTGGATAGAAATCAGGACTGTTAAATGATCCAGTTGAATATCAGGACAGTGATAAAATGGTACCAGTTTGATAAATATCAGGACTAGTGGTAAAATGGTCCAGTTGGATAGACATGAGGACTAGTGTTAAAATGATCCAAAGACTGTTAAAATGATCAATTGGATCGATAGCAGGACTAGTGTTAGTGACTAATGTCAATTGGATAGATATCACTCAGGACTACTGTTAAAATGATCCAGTTGGATCGACATGGAGACTAGTGTTAAAATGGTCCAGTTGTATTGAAAGAATGACTATAGTGTTAAAATGGGCCAGTTTGTCTACTTGGATAGAGATAAGGACTATAGTGTTAAAATCGCAGTTGGATATCTGGACTAAAAATAGTTCAAATTAAAAACATATGAAATGATAAAATGATATCAGGACTAGTATGAAAATGGTCCTCTTAAAATGTGTTTTCTTAAGAAAACTGCGATGCTCCCCTCCCGTCTGGCCTGCCCTACCTCCCAAAATACGCAAATGACATCAGGACTAGTACTGTTATAATGGTCCAATTGGATAGACAACATGACTGGTGTTAAATGGTCCAATTGGATAGACATCAGGACTAGTGTTTAATGATCCAATTGGATAGACATCAGGACTAGTGTATAGTGTTAAAATGGTCCAATTGGTTAGACATCAGGAATAGTGTTAAAGGTCCAATTGGATAGACATAATGACTAGTGTTAAAATGGTCCAATTGGATAGACATGACTAGTGTTAAAATGGTGCAATTGGTTAGATATAATGACTAGTGTTAAAATGGTCCAGTTGGATAGACATCATGACTAGTGTTTAATGATCCAATTGGATAGACATCATGACTAGTGTTAAAATGGTCCAATTGGATAAACATCAGGACTAATGTTATAATGGTCTAGTTGGATAGACATCAGGACTAGTGTTACCTTTACCTGGGCTGTTGCATCCACTGTTGGATGTAGCCCTCTTCAAGCAACTGCCATCTCCTTCGAACTTGAGCATCTCTGGTCCATGTGGTGCCCAGGTATGATGTCAAGTCATTCTTCCATCTTCTCTTCTGTCGGCCTCTTCTCCTTTTTCCTGATCTTGGCTGCCAATCTGTCACTCTCTTTGTCCATCTATTGTCTTGCATTCTTGACACATGCCTTGCCCATCTCCATTTTGCTCCTTTTTTTCTCTAGTATGTCTTTGACTTTGGTTTTGCTTCTGATTTCGCTCAAGCTCTTTGGTTGTGGTCCGGGTCTCCGCACCATAGGTGATAGTGGGCAGGATACTCTGATTGAACATACGGGTTCTTAGAGACATTGGTAGAGTTTTGTCACAGATAATGTCACGATATCTGCCAAAGCAACTCCAGCCAGCCTTTATACGTAATAGGATCTCTTCCCTGGTGTTGTTTTCCATTTTTACTGCCTTGCCTAAATACTTGTAACTGTCCACTTTCTCTATCACATCCTCTTCAATTTTCAGAGTCTCATTAGTGTCATAATTGGTCATGTACTTGGTTTTGCCTTTGTGGATTTTCAGGCCTATCTTTTTGCTCTCAGAATTGAGTTTGTTAAGTTGGTTTCCATGTCCTTGACTGAGGCTGTTAACAGGGCAACGTCATCAACAAACCTCAAATCTGTCAACCATTCTCCATCTATTAAGGCCTCTTTCCTTTAATTCTAGTTTCTTGAAGACTTTTTCTTCAATGGCCGTAGTAAATATCTTTGGTGATACGATGTCTCCTTGACGCACTCCTCTTTTAATTTGGATAGGCTTGGAAACATCATTGTCTATGTAAATAGTAGCGGTTGCATTTGTGTATATGTCCCATATGATCTTTACATATTCCTCATTGACTCCAACTTTTCTCAAGGCTGCAAATAAGTTGTAATGTTCTACCGAGTCGAACGCCTTTTCATAGTCGATGTACCCTATGCATAACTTCAACAGACATCAGGACTAGTGTCATAATGGTCCAGTTGGATAGACCTAGTGTTAAAATGAACCAATTGGATAGACATCAGGATTAGTGTTATAATGGTCCAGTTGAATAGACATCAGGACTAGTGTCATAATGGTCCAGTTGGATAGACATCAGAACTATTGTTAAAATGGTCCAATTGGATAGACATAATGACTAGTGTTATAATGGTCCAGTTGGATAGACATCATGACTAGTGTTAAAATGAACCAATTGGATAGACATCAGGATTAGTGTTATAATGGTCCAGTTGAATAGACATCAGGACTAGTGTCATAATGGTCCAGTTGGATAGACATCAGAACTAGTGTTAAAATGGTCCAATTGGATAGACATAATGACTAGTGTTATAATGGTCCAGTTGGATAGACAACAGGACTAGTGTTAAAATGGTCCAATTGGATAGACATAATGACTAGTGTTATAATGGTCCAGTTGGATAGACATCATGACTAGTGTTAAAATGGTCCAGTTGGATAGACATCATGACTAGTGTTAAAATGGTCCAATTGGATAAACATCAGGACTAGTGTTAAAATGGTCCAGTTGGATAGACATAATGACTAGTGTTAAAATGGTCCAGTTGGATAGACATAATGACTAGTGTTAAAATGGTCCAGTTGGATAGACATCATGACTAGTGTTAAAATGGTCCAGTTGGATAGACATCATGACTAGTATTATAATGGTCCAGTTGGATAGACATCCGGACTATTGTCTGTTCAATTAACTTAGATGTCCGGTTTTTATTAATTATTTCCAAAAATATACGCTTTCGAAAAAAATCACGAAAGAAAAGTTGTTATTCATCATTGGGCCCAACAAGATCCTTGAATTCCAAATTGAAAACATATTTCTTCTTTAGATTTTTATTCAATTTACACTGATTTCTGTTGGCAAACGACAATAAACTGGGTCCAGGTGAATATTGACTTTTGACTCTGAAACTTTGCTGGCAGACCCATTCAGGAATTAGGGGCGCTTCAAAAGCGTTTGGTGTTTGCGCGTGCAATAATGCATGGGCATATAAATGCATCGTTGAAATACTGATACTTTTAATAGAGGTCCTGTCTGTTTTATTCAATTGGTTATGAACAAAAGAATCATACAGCTCCCCTGCATGGAATGCCGCCCATTCAAGTTAAATAATGCTGTGCGGAACTTTCGATATCATCTGCCTTGCATTGCAAGAATTCACTGCAAATAACAACAATTCGGATTTGATCCTGTTGAACAAAGATGGCATTATTTATTTCATACCAGTGGCGGACCATATTGATCGTGAATCATATCCATCCTCCGACGACAACTTTAACTACCTACAAAGTGGAGTCAATGGAACCTTCCACAAATCGTAATTACTAATGGTACCAAACCTTTATTCGCTCATTTTCAAAACGAGGGTGAACTACCCATATTTCAATAGATTTGAAGGTTTAAAATGTCCCAATCCTATCTTAGGTCCAAAGATACCCAAAAACTTTCTTTTCGTGATTAATTTCGAAAGTGTGTATTTTTTTCAATAATTAATAAAAACCAGACATCTAAGTTAATTGAACAGACAGTAGTGTTGTAATGGTCCAATTGGATAGACATCAGGACTAGTGTTATAATGATCCAGTTGGTTAGCTATCAGGACTAGTGTTAAAATGGTCCAATTTGTAAACATCAGGAATAAAACTAATTTCACCCTGATGTCTATACACACGCCCGCACGCATGGACTCACACTGTTTTAGTCATTAATATGTCCTTTATTTATTTCCAATCACTCCGGCAATCACTGCACATCATAAAAACAAAACAGTGATACCCCTTGGAGTAGGGCCTACATTAAATGAAGCGGAATTTAAAAATTGCCATTCAGAGTTTCTCAATAAATAAATAATAATTAAAACAACCCAAGAATGTACTATAAAACAACCTGGTTGTACTCCTAAAGTTTCAGATTTGAATAGGGCCGAGCAGCCATTTGGGATCAAATCGGCGCATTTTGTATTTTATTTCTTTTTTTTTGCTTGCAATTATTATTCCATTCTTTAGATTTATAGTTTGTCTTTCATGGTCAGTGCGAATTGTGATGGCCCTGTCTATTTCATTGATTTTTCCATGTAGTCCCCCTATTGTAAAAAAGTTGTGATCATTGAGACAGACTTTGAATGCGCATGCGTGTCGACTCGCCTACTTATCCGGGCAGCTAGAATTGCGATATGCTAAAAATGGTGAATTGGAGCGCAGGTTAGGCATTGTCGAGTGTATTGTATTATCTCTGGTGAAGTGGGGTTAGTTTTATTCTTTTTTTTTGTATATATATTTCATATTACTTTTATTACTTAGATTTATTTAAGTGAGGGAAGGCATATCACAGTTAACTCTTGCCTTGCGGCAGGCGAGTATACTCTCCCAGATTAATTTTTGGTCAATTATTTTTTGTCTTTTCTTGTTGTAAACATTTCAAATATTTATTTTCATGAGCATATCAGAATCAGCGTGAAAAATGCCATTTAAATGAGTGCATAAAACCCTAGGCCTTTATTGCCGTTTTTAAGATCGGCAATCCCAAATGCCTACATAATCTTTAGACATCATCTGAAATGCCACTACTGACTTCTTGCGTTTGGTTTTCTACTTTACACCTAATTACCCTGGCGTGCAAAGGTTAGGTTGTTCATTTAAATAAAATTGTGTATTTAATTTGCATATCTAAGACAGCGTTATATATGTTGTATTTTTCTAAAGATATTCAGTTCACCAACAGACAGAGAAGACGTTTTTCGTTTTATATGCGTTATAACTCAGGAGGTGTGAGGATAAATCCGGTTGATGCTAAAGTGTATGGATGTTTTGAATTATTGTGTGTTTTTCATTTCTATTAAATAAAGTTTATTTCATTTTTAATTGGAATTGAATAAAGATTTTTTGTTGCGGTTTGATAAAAACTACATAACTATTTAGATTAAAAACTAAATAAATCAATAATATAAAGGATTTCGTTTAAGGATTTTTGTTTGAGTGATTTAATTTATTGTCCTTCAAATTAAAATGGTAGATAAAAGAGAATATTTTGGACTTGAAGGTAATTGCTTGGTTTTAATAAATATTAGAGTTTAATGATAGATTTATTTTAATTAGTATTCTTAGGGTTTTTAAATGAAGTAAATAATATGTGTTAAGTAAAGGTTATTCCTTTAGTGTTGGAGATATGATCTAGCTGTACTTATTTTGAGATATAATAAGCATTG
The DNA here is from genome assembly GCA_023653785.1 of Ophioderma brevispina. NCBI lineage: Eukaryota > Metazoa > Echinodermata > Ophiuroidea > Amphilepidida > Ophiodermatidae > Ophioderma > Ophioderma brevispina. The sequence goes on from JAMKCH010075607.1 coordinate 82,924, forward strand.
TGGTATAAACTATGATGTCATTGTGCTATATACTGTAATAAACTGTAACATAAAGCATTGGCACACCTTTTTATATTTATTACTCATTTTAATATAGCATTATGTATTTTATTGTTAGGGTCCGACAAGTCATAAGATTCATAAGATTCATTTTATTAACAATGTATCGTGGCCAAACGGTCAAAAACAAATTGCACATCATTTACAAGCAAAAACATTAAAATAATTCTTAAAACACTAAAAACAATTGCAACACAAAAGGACTAAGTTTGCAAATTAACATACAGATCAGGATATCTATAAAAATACATTAAATTTATGGAAATGAACTCAATATCGAAACAGTTTTGACACCAATTCCCAAAGCTCACACTAACTCTGTATATCTTCTAACCCAACCAAGTGCCCCTTGTCCCATCATTTTCTACCACACACCAATAGTAAATCATTGGTGAACAAGATGGATGAGACTGAAGTCATCCTGACCCTAAATAACTCTCAGATTTTCATAGTAAGTGAGACATGGTTCCACTCTGAACTACCAGACTCTGATATCAATTTCCCCAATATAATATGTTTGACAATGTCACGCCAAGATCAGAGAGGTGGTGGTGTAGCAGTGTACATCAAGAACAATATCACTGCTAATATCAAATGACATCACAGTGCCGGATGAGCTGGAGTGTGTCTGGTTGATGGTTCGTCCCCACCTACTGCCCCGTGTACTGAGGTGTCAGCAATTGCTGTCTGGCTGCCGTGTATATTCCACCAGAACCAGCCTGTTGCACTTCGACTTTGCTCGTTGACTTGACCACCTGCTCGAGGCTTCTGACGTTTTACGTACATCTTATCCAGATATTGGTTTTGTTATTGCTGGAGACTTTAAATATATCACGTACAGACAGGCTATTGTTTGGCACCAATACCGCAACTCATTAAATTTCCAACAGGAATGCTACTTAGATCTTGTGTTTACTAATATTGGTCTTTATAAAGATCCAATTCGCATGTCCCCAATAGGGAAAAGTGACCATGTTTGCATTGCTCTCAATCCTTGTTGTTCAATCCTGGTAATAAATCACGAATCTACTGTAGATCATTTAAAGACCTGTCTCCTAAGTCTGTAAGAGATTATGTACAGTTGTCATTGTGTTAGGCCATAAGCATGTACTCACATCAATAGGTTAAGGGAGCATATAAGGGGGATGATGTGAGACTAACGTAATGCTGCTCTTTCTAGGTTTCACCTATTCCTTTAGTGATTTAGTCACAGTACACAGTCACGATCCTTCTGTTCTTTCATGTGGATTTCGGCCGGTTAGGATATCCTTAAGGATAGATGAGTTGCGAGATCACGTGGCGGTAGTGGATATCCTGGCTCGTCAATCATGTCAATCTTGGTAATAGACAAATCAGACCAGCCAAATGATGGTCAGAATTGATCCGCCACTACTGGGGGCCTCCAACCCAAAACCTACCCAAATCTTTTGGTACGTCTGTACCCACGCTGATTAAGTATAATTCAAAATCTACACTTAATCTGCACATTTGGGTGGATTCAAGCAGGATGCACTTCAGCTATGGCTGCCAGTGAGGTGTTGGAATGTGCGAAATCGGATTGGTATATAGGAGATTGTGTTAGATGAGCTGCGGGATCACGTGATATATTCACGAGCCCCCCCCCCCAATTTAGCTATCCTTGTTATAATAATAATAATAATAATAATAACGTTGCTTATATAGCGAAATTCCAGAAAGTGATCATTGCGCTTCACAAAAGAACATATAAATATAATGACAAGGATACCTGAAAACAACAACCAGAAAATACAAATTTAATACAGGTAGGTTTTTAAACCTTGTTTGAAAGACTGAGCTGTGGGGCTGACCTAATGGTAAGTGGTAATTGATTCCAGAGAGTTGGGCCGTAGACACTGAAAGATCCATCATCCGTCCTTCCTCTACTACGTGGAATAACGAGGCGAGAATTGTCCATACTTGAGCGAAGGCCTTCCCTTGATGGAATATAAATGGTGATACAATCTTTAAGATAGACAGGTGACAGACCATTCAGTGCCTTGTAGATGTAGACAAGAACTTTGAATTGAATACGTTTGTCAATGGGTAACCAGTGTAAAGAGTCTAACAAAGGGGATGTTGAATGGTAGCGTGGAACTTGGTAAACTATGCGGGCCGCACGGTTTTGTAGGCGCTGTAGACGAGCAACATCTTTTTTTCTGCAACCAGAAAGAAGTGCGTTACCATAGTCTAACTTTGATAAAACAAGTGCCCGCATAGCATTAGAGCTTGCATCTTGATTAATGAAACGGCGAATTCTAGCCAAGTTCCACAGTAAAAAGTTAACAGATTTGCACAGAGATGTAACATGATCTGCCATGGTCATAGCCGAGTCAAAGGTAATGCCCAAATTTGTTGTTGTAGGAGATGGTATTATTTCAGCAGAACCAATCTTAATCTTGATGTCAGAGAGTCTGGTCATATTGTATGGAGAAGCTGCAATAAAGAACTCAGTCTTAGAGTCTTTGAGTTTGAGCATGTTGTTCATTAGCCAAACACGAAGCTCCTCCACACAAGATGCCAGTTTTTTAAAGACGGCACATGCAGCATTACTTGGACGTGGGGTTAAAAGGCCAAATCAATCTGACATCGTCTGCATACATGTGAAAACTTAGCCCATGATTAGACTTATATTGGATGGGTTTGAGAATATTGTGTAAATGCTCTGGGTCCAATTAATCGACCCGTGTGCTCACCCAATCTAAGCCACTATTTTTAGACATTAAACCACCTACAGAAACTCCTAAAATAACGTTCAGTTATGTAAGAATTAAACCATTTCAGGGCTGTTCCTTTGATACCAAATGCTGTGCTCCAGACGGTTGAGTAAGATTCATGATCGATGGTATGAAATGCAGCAAGAATCAATCATAATTAAGAAAACATCTTTATTATCGTCCAGGGCTTGGGTGATATCATTCTTTACCTTGACAATGCATTCAGTAACTATGCTTATTTTGTAAGCAGACTGAAATAAATGCATCAAGATCGTTCGTCTCGCATGTGCTCATTAACCTGGATAATAGCTGCTTTCTCAATTATTTTTACCAAGAAACCAACAAAACCAATATTTGACACAGGCCTGTGTTTTTTAAGTCATCGCCATCCAATGTCACTTCTTTAGAATTGGTGTCACAATAGCCTGTTTAAGATCATAGGGAAAACACCACTATTAAAGAGGTATTTCCATGACAGTAATACATTGCAGGACATATCAATGTTTTTCTTTAGTAACCAGGTTGGTAAGCTATCAAGACTACAGGTCTTGCTTGTAGAAATTCATGATGAATGACAAACTTCATCTTGATCTAATGTTTGAAATTAACCAGATCATTTACATACCGGTATTAATTAGCGTGATGTTTTATCATACAGAAACTCATTATTCATATCACCCCCTATTACAAGTAATACTGGCTCTTATTTTGCTAAAGTTTTTCAATGAAATATTGGCCAAACTTATTACACAGTACATCGGGTTACAAGGTAGGAGAAATCGTTCATTTTGGATCAAAGTTCAATTAATGGTACGTAAAATTTTCTTTAGTCCTAGCTTCATGGAACCTATCATTGTAGTAACTTTTTCTTGAGACCCTCCAACGTTTTATTATAGAGTGTCATTTGTTTCTGGTGGGTCAATTTTGGTCTACTTGAGAACCACTTTTCCTCCATTTCCTTTCAAGTCTACGTAGAACGTGCCTCTCAGCCTGATCTGTCACTGTAACCATGGAGGCCATACCTCACAACACGCACTCTAGTAGTTGGAGGTGCATGGATTTAAGAACTTTGTACATGAAGTTTTGAAGTTATGAAACTCTCATCAATACTCATGTTAGTACAACATTAATTGGCATTGTTAAGTTGTATATCAAGATCACATTTGAAAGCAACAGGGTCGATTTTCTTGAAATCCCTGACTGTACTCCGTAACTTTTAGAGGAGGAAGTTTTCTCTGTTGCAAGACACATCTTACCATTTTATGGTCAGACCGTGATATAAACCAACAATCGTTTTTTTTTAATCTGACCTAAAATCTTCGGTCCAAGCGTGTAATGATCAGGTCAAGAATGTGACCTAATCTGTGAGTGGCCTGGTTAACATGTTTTGTTTAAAGCAAAGACCACAGATGATAGAAGGGTCATAAATGAAGACACTTCAAAGGTTTATCACACTCATCCATATGAATATTAAATCCCTAACATGACCAAGTTTTTGCCCCGCAACAAAGAAACCTCTTGTAAAAATTTCCCAAACTCCTCCAGGAACCAAGATGTTACAACTCATTAGTTTGAGATGGATAGGGCGATAATGACCAATATGTACCCCGTATTTGGGTCCAAAATGCTTTGCATACAGTGGTTTATTGCGGATTTGACATGGGAATTTTCCACATCTTATGTTTCATTAGGGGTTCTCTGGAAATATGAGGGGTAATGAGAGTTCTAGTACGAGAGCAATTGTGCTATTCCTTATTGTTCCTTGTTATACGAGAACGATTCAAAACAGAAATTGGCTACTAGTGGAGATGCACGTTGTTGACGTCCTACCGTAAACCTGCGGCAGTTCCCCGACCGGTGGGTCGCCTTGCATTGAGTCCCATTGATTTTAAGGGGACCAAACCTCACGTGAAACTATAGGTCTCTAGGTCTAAGATGAAGAAGTCCCTCTCTATCGTATATTAGTGTATTTGCGAGGGAGTTTTGTTTTTTCCGTTGTTATTTTGCAAGATGACTAGTTTTGGGATGAACATTAGTTGGAAAGTATCAGCCCAGATTGGGGTTTCAACATCGCCTGCCAATAAGCAGTCGTACTTGAAAAAGTGGCACTGGAATTTCTGTAATAGGCTAATTCGTGTCCCAAGGAAGTGCCCCTTGGTGTACGGTGTGTGGTAATGAATGGTGGAGCTACATAGACAGATCCAAGTCTTGTATAGGGCGAGTCACGCCACAGCCCAAGCACAGCTTGCAGAGCAAGTACTCTCATTGTGTTTTCAAGAGTGCTTCAAAGTAAACACTATTGGAAAAAATGCCTCATCCATTATCCAAAATCAGATACGCTTGGTTGAACAGGAGACTGAGCAGTAACAGTGTACCTGTGTTGTACTGCATGGGTGAATGTACAGTTTGAATTAGATGAAGTCAGAAGAAAGAATATTGTCAAAATATCACCAAAATCTGAAGTTTTCACATTTTAAAACAAAAACCAGATCAGCTGAATCCCTTGTCAAACACAGTCCTCATAATCCAATTAAACCATTTAACTATAGTATGGATGGTATAAATGGCTAATTTTAGCAGAGCTGATGTGAGCAGCCAACAGGCGCATCCACACTCCGCAGTAGTGACATTGCTCGTACCATAAATGACTATGAAGAACGCTGGATCACGGTGTACAGTTTTAGCCACAGTCCACATTCTCACTTCTCACATGTCTCATTCGAGTTTTCGACAGGTAGGAATAATCCTTAAAGATCAGATGGAGATGCGGGATCACGTGGCGGTAGTGGAAATCCTGGCTCTTGAATCTTGGTAATTAGAAGTTGCATTGATGAGTTGCGGGACTCACGTGATAGTTCACGAGCCCCCAAATTTAGTTATCCGTGGTTATGGTCAATTGCTTGTTTACGGCTACGCAGAGATTTCCCGATGATGAGAGCCGCCCCATCATTTAAACAAAAAATCACTGGTTTTTTTTGCATATCCCTTATCCGTACCTAACTAACTCCGTACTAGGAAATATCCACGTTGATGGAACCTGACGATTGAGATTTCGAGTAGGGCGGCCCCCTACCCTGACTAGAAATTTTTTTGGGTACTAGTCGTTTTTGAACTAGCATTAAGCGAGACCGCTCCTCTAAAGTCCACCGGCCACTTCCTAGGTGAAACAAGGAAGCGGGACGCTCCCCTGGACTAGTTCATTTTTGAAAAGTAAACATACCGTGGCCCGGCTAGTTTGACTTTTCACCAAAAGATCTAGGCGACTTTCCGCCTGACCAAGGAAAGCGGTTCGCTCTGGACTTAGTGTATTTTGAAAAGTCTACATACCGTGGCACGGCTAGGTGATTTTTCACCAACGATCTAGGGCGACTTTCCGCTGACCAAGAAGCGGTCCGCTCTGACTTGAGTTTTTTTCTGAATCGGGACTCTAGTTTTTGCAGGGCCGGCTGCAGGCCGGCTTTTGGGCCTCTGCGCAGCTACATTTTTGTACACTCAATGGTAAACGCTACCGACAACGTCCCTAGATCAAAATCCAGATTTCGCATCGGCACCCGTACATTCTCTCTCTCAGCGGAGAGTGCGCTCTCGGTACAACCCACTAATAGTGGGAAAACGCCCCGTCTGCCGGCTAGAAAAATGTTGGCGAAAAACACTCTAGCCGCTCAGACCAAATCCACGACCCGGGCCAGTCCGGCAAAACACGGAATACTCCCCTATAGTATACGATCTGGTCCCCGGCAGTTGGGCGCCCAATTGGCACCTTTTCTATTTATACCGCGTCATACTGAACCACATCCGAACAGTGTGGGTCTGCGATCATAAACCAGGCAGGCCCGGCAAACTATTTCAGACATGAGGTTGTTTCTTTCCTGCTTTTTCAAAACCCTATTTAAGTTGGTTTTGCGGAAACCGGCAGGTGGCCAACATTTTTTTAGTAAGTCGGGTGATTCCTGGGACCGACAGAAGTAGTGGTGGCGAATACACAGGATCCAAACCTTAGCCGGGCCACGGCCAGCGAACCTTTTCAAAAAGTAGGATCACGGCTCCTTTTCGAAGCGGTCCGCTCTGGACTTGTTCATTTTTGAAATGTCTACAAAAATAACCCTTTCAGTGGCCAGGGCCATGGCCAGCAAAATTTACCTGGGCCACAGCGGAAAATCACCTATGTATTGGGCCGGAGAAAACCCGTAGAGTCCGCCAAGAAAATGGTGGCCACCGTTCGGTTTCCTAGAAACCTATGTAGATAAAGTGTTGAAGGGTTCATAATCTAATGTTTTAGGGACGTGCGTATCATGCCCGGTTTCTGACACTGAACTGCACAAGTCAGTGAGGGTTCAGTACTGGGCTATCGCTATGACGTTGCTCTCGGATAGAAAGGGGGCCGCGACCAGAACATATAGTACTATAGGAGGGTATAGTGCATCTTCAGACTTAAAAACTGAACTAAGTCCAGATCAGAAAAAAAAATAAGTCCAGATTCAGAAAAAAAAAAAAAAACTAAGTCCAGACGCGGATCGCTTCTGTTCAACGGAAGTCGACCTAGATCTTTTGGTGAAAAGTCACCTAGCCGGGCACACGGCAATGTAGACTTTGAACACAAAAGTAAAAAAGAACAAAGTCCAGAGCGGACCGTTTCCCTGGTCAGCGGTAAGTCGCCATAGATCTTTTTGTGATAATTATAAAAAAAAAAACGCTCAAAATTATTTTAAAATTTCAAAAATGAACTAAGTCCAGAGCGGAACCGCTTCCTACTTCAGCGGAAAGTCGCCCTAGATCGTTTCTGTGAAAAGTCACCTATTCCCGGCCACGGCATGTAGACTTTTCAAAAATAACCTAAAGTCCCGAGCGGACCGCTTCCTTGGTCAGCGGAAAGTCGCCCTAGATCTTTTAGTGATCTTTCAGTGAAAAGTCACCTAGCCGGACCACGGTATGTAGACTTTTCAAAAATAAACTAAGGGGTCCAGGAGCGGACCGCTTCCTGGTCAGCGGAAAGTCGCCCCTAGCCTAGATCTTTTGGTGAAAATCACCTAGCCCGGCCACGGCAATGTAACTTCAAAAATGACAAGTCCAAGCGGACTGCTTCCTTCTTCACAAAGTCGCCCTAGATCTTTTAGTGATCTTTCAGTGAAAAGTCACCTAGCCGGCCAACGGCATGTAGACTTTTCAAAAATGAACTAAGTCCGAGCGGACCGCTTCCTCCTTGTTCAGCGGGAAATCGCCCTAGATCTTTTAGTGATCTTTCAGTGAAAAGTCACCTCCGGGCCCGGCATGTAACTTTTCAAACATGAACTAAGTCCAGAGCGGACCGTTCCCGCTTTCCCTTGTTCCGCGGGAAAGTCGCCCTAGTCTTTCAGTGACTTTCAGTGAGAATCAACCTAGCCGGGCCACGGCATGTAGACTTTTCAAAAATGAACTAATCCAGAGCGGTACTGCTTCCTTCTTCAGCAGAAAGTCGCCCTAGATCCGTCAGTGAAAAGTCACCTAGCCGGCCACGGCATGTCGACTTCAAAAATGAACTAATCCAGAGCGGACTGCTTCCTTCTTCAGCAGAAAGTCGCCCTAGATCGTTTAGTGATCTCAGTGAAAAGTCACCTAGCCGGGCACGGCATGTAGACTTTTCAAGAAGAAACTAAGTCCAGAGCGTACCGCTCCTTGGTCAGGGCAAATCGTTATAGATTATTACCCAACTCTTGGGTGAAAGTCACGTAGACGGGCCACGGCGCGAGATTTTTCCAGTAGCCGACCACTTCATTGGTCAGCTGAAAAGCACTCTAGATCTACTAAGCGAATCTTGGGTGGAAGTGTCACATAGCCATTTCAAAAAAATGAAAGAAGTCAGAGCGGAACGCTTTCTTGTTCAGCGGAAAGTCGCACAGATCTTTTAGTGAAAAGTAACCTAGCCCGGCCACGGCATGTGAATTCAAAAATGAACTAAGTCCAGAGCGGACTGCTGCCGTCTTCAGCAGAAAGTCGCCCGAGATCTTTTAGTGATCTTTCAGTGAACAAGCACTAGCCGGGCACGGCATGTAGACTTTTCAAAAATGAACTAAGTCCAGAGCGTAACCGCTCTTAGTATTTCCCTGAAAGTGGCCGCTAGACTTAAGAATTGTGGTGTGGCTGAAAGCTTACGGCTGGTGATCGCCGCGATGAAATCGATGAAATGGAGGCATTTTGCCCAAAATTTTGAAAGTGGGTAAAAGTGGGTTTTAGTGATTTTGAGGGATATATATAAGATTGTCCTTATATTACTCACTGTGGGAAATAACTAAGCTCCAAATCGAGGACCTTCATATAGAAAATACAAACTTTGTTATTAAAATTCGGCGGATCCGGAATTTTTGTATATACGGTATCCTATGGCACGGTTATACTGTGCATTAATATTGAACACATCCATGAAACGACAAATCCGATTCACTCTAACTTTGAAAGTAAACATTTTTGGGACTATCTTTAGTTCTAGATGACAATTATATACAAAAAAAAATAGTATTTCAAAATATGACGTCAGCCTTTAATAAATAACGTTTTGAGAGAACGTTGGATCAGGGTGCACGGTTATATTGTAATATATTTCCCTTCTGTTCTCTATGTGCATTTCGTTGGTTAGGATATCCTTAAGGATAGATGAGATGCGGGATTACGTGGAGGTAGGGATATCCGGCTGTGAATCTTGTGTAATATAAAAAGTTGCGTTATGGGGGCGGGATAACGAGGGAGGTTCACGAGCCCTCCCCCCAAATTTAGTTAGCTGTGTTCTAGTTGTGCTCGTACCATAAATGACTTATGAGAGAAAGTTGGACCACTGATGCTCACAGCTATGACGTTCAGATCTCCTACTCCTAGTGTTCTCCCATGTGGATTTCGGCTGATTGGGATATAGATCGAGATGCGGAATCACGTGATGGTGGTAGATATCCTGGCTCGTGAGCTCTGGCTCTTGGTACAGTATAGGGAAAGGTGTGAGATGGGTTGCGGGATCATGTTGATAGGTTCACGAGCCCCACTTGTTATTATATTGTTATGATGTATGCTCACACAAAGTCATTGTTGAGAGTGAAAGAGGTGCGTGCACTGACCATCGTAAGTAGGGCTATGTGAGTGGACGCTACAGATGATGTCAAAGGATGACTCTGCTATGCATGTTCACGGATGCCGGCCACGTGCCTAGAGGGCGGAAACCCTGCTCAAATTCATTTATGTAATAGAACTGTTATTTTTGAAGTATGGCTATGTCGAGTGGCATGCATACAAGTGCAGTGTCAAAGGCACGACTCGGCGTGCATTTCACCGATGCCGGCCAGTGCCTAGGGGCGGAAGCCCTGCGCAAAAATTTTCAATTGGTTTAGAAAAACCTTTGGTTTGGGGATGTTGTGGTTGCATTACAGGTGCCTGTCAAAAGCATGCACTCTGCATGCAGTGCAAGGATGACGGTTCAATACCTCCCTGCGCAAAAGTTAAGCATACCGCTATACCTAGGGCTGTTAGTAAATGTCTGTGGACCAGCGGTAAATAATGGTCGCAATTTATGTTTTCCTTTTTATATAATGATATATTTTTGGTGCTATCCAAAGTAAGTTTATAATCTACGGGCTACAACTTTTAGTTCCTCCCTGTAGTCTGTAGAACAATGTCCAGTGCGAGGTACTTGTATAAGGTAAATTATTATTTTATAAATGTCTTAGATAATGGATAATAATTACATGCAAAAAACAGATTTAATGGGCAGTATTATTATTATTGAATCATGGCCGTCAGGTACGTACATCTTTAAAGCCCTGCCTACAGGTATGACGCAGATTATTCCATCCATGGCCGACAGGCCTCAGTACAGGTACATGACGCAGGATATTCCATTCACAGCCAAAGGCCTACAGATACAGGTCGCAGTTATCCACGGGACCCGCAGGATTCTTCTTTGGCATCTCATGTCTGGCTTCGTCCCTTTCTGTAAGGGTCCAGCATTTGGCAGCATAGAGAAAGATGGAAAGAATGCATGAGTTGTAAAATTTCATCTTTGCTCCAAGTTGATGTAGCGATCTTTCCAGATTTTGTCCAATTCTCGAAATGATCCTGATGTCTTGTCAATTCTGTTGTTAAGCTCTTTGGCATTTGATCCATTAGCACTGCAGTAGGCGCCAAGGTATTTAAAGTGTTCAACAACTTTGATGATGCCTTCGTTTCCAAGAGGTATGGAAGGTGTTACTTCCGCCTTGCCAGTTGACATGAGTTCCGTCTTTTCGTAACTCATCTTCAGCCCTAGTCTCCAAGCAGCTAACCGGTTGGCTTCTGTTGTTTCTGTCAATTGGGTATCAGACCCTTCGAAAAGGGCTATGTCGTCAGCATAATCTAAGTCTGACTTCTTCTCTTCTGGATATCTAGAGCTACGCCGAGGTAATGTTATCCCTCGTCTTTGTTTGTCCACAGCAGTTGACATGACAAAGTCAATGGCAATATTAAAGAGTAGTATGGACCAGATATCCCCCTGTCTGAGACCAGTGACAATGTTGAACCAGCTTGAAAGTGATCCCACGGAGCTCACAGCACAGGATGTTTCATTGTGTTGACAATCTTTCTGGGGATCCCATAGAGGTGGAGAATTTCCCAAAGAGAGTGTCTATGTACCGATTCGAATGCAGCCTTGAAATCAATAAAGTTGACTAGACAAGGAATTTGTCCTATGACAAGGTCACCATAAGCTTTTTTCTTCTTTCATCATGGTCTACTTGATGATACATTTAGATTTGCCATTTGACCCCGTTTTAAAATGTTTGCACACTTAAGATTTTTGCTCTTTGTGACCCTTAGGTGACCTTTGACCCCGAACAAAGCACACCGCATATAGTTTGTATCAAGGTCATTACTCTGAGCGCTTTTGGTTATTAGAGGTCAAAGCATTAAGGAGGAGTTACGGTTGTAAGAAAGAAGAAAGAAGAAACAGCACTAGAAAGTACGCCCTCATCGAGGGCACGAGGTAAGTAAGGCGTAGCCATGTCTCGTAATCATAGCCATTGATTTATAGCAGAAAATAAACTACACCATGTGAGATTTTGACACCATATGCATTAAAAATTTGCGATTTATGTGCAAACCAATGACGATGTCTAAATTTGGGATTTTCCATGTGCCGCCGCCCGGGCCTGTGCTAAAATACTGTTATAGCACCATCTGTGCTCACGATCGCGTGTATTTACGAAATCAACGCACAAATATCATTAATTGCATTGCAATGACCTAGGCAAATGTTTACGAATTTAAGGGTTTTGCCTCCTGTGACCCCAGGATGACCTTTGACCCGAAAACGGAGCACACCCCATAGACAATGGACATAGCTCAGATCAAGTTTATTGCATGCAATTTGTAGCACAAGAAAGGTTTTGACCTTTGACCCCAAACCATAAGTCCTATATAAAGGTCATCATTTACATTTTTTCATTTTTCATCACGCTCTACATGATGATATATGTAGATTTGCGATTTGACCCGGATTTCAATTTTTTACACAGTAAATGTTTTTGACCCATGTGACCCCAGGACGACCTTTGACCCCAAACAGAGCACACCCCATATACATTAAATAGAGCTCATATGACCTACAGCTGAGATTGCGTGCAATTTGTAGAACAAGATAGGTTTTGAATTCAAAGCATTTTGACCTTTGACCCCAAACCATAGGTCCTATGACAAGGTCACCATAAGTTTTTTCTTCTTTCATCATGGTCTACTTGATGATACATTTAGATTTGCCATTTGACCCTGTTTTAAAATATTTACACACATAAGGATTTTGCTCTTTGTGACCTTTAGGTGACCTTTAATCCCGAACAAAGCATAGTTTCTATCAAGGTCATTACTCTGAGCGATTTTGGTTATTAAAGGTCAAAGCGTTAAGGAGGAGTTACGGTTGTAAGAAAGAAGAAGAAGAAGAAAGAAACAGCAAGAAAACAATAAGTTAGGCGAAACGCCTAACTTAAGAAAACAAGTTAGGCGAAACGCCTAACTTAAAAAAAACCGAACATGCAAGAGGTAGTAAATTGAATACCAAGATGGTCCATTAAGCCGGTGTAGAAGTAACCATTGTCCGGCGTACTCATAGTCCAGGAACAATGGTGAACAATAGAGCAATCGATTCAGTTGACTCTTTACCGCAACATTAGTTTCACGCTTTATTCCGTTATCGTCTATAGAACCCCGGACTATGGCTCCCACCGGACTATATCTGCTTTCACACCGGCATAAGCAGGCTTATTTCCAATGGGGTCCTTGGAGGGGTAAACGGAATAATTAAAGAAAACATTTAATTGACGCAAAAAAAAAACAGTAAACAGAGTGGCGAACAAAACGAAACAAAACACCCGGAGTTTTTGTTTTCAATTGATTTAATATGAGCAGGAAGAGCATTCCAGTCTTTGATGGCTTGATTAAAAAAAAGAGTGGAACCAATACCCTTGACTCAGACTCTGCCCTTGACTGAAGGGACGACAAAATTGAATTGACTACCTCTGGTATTGTAATGATGAATATTGGAAATCTGAATAAAGTGATCGGAAAGGTAAGGAGCATTGGTATGTTGCATGATTTTGTAGACCTGGCTGAAAATGTAAAATTGACCTCATTTGAAAAGTTGAAGTTCAATTGGAACCAAACTTGAATCATAGGTGCAACATGGGATCCCTCATTTGTTGATGAGGTCAAATGTCGCATATCAAGGTCAAAGGTCATGTTAGGCCTATCATTCACTAACCGCGACGGCAGGCGACACAAGCGGTACGAGGACCGATGTATTTTTTTTTATGTACCTAACAATTTTGTTTTGAGAAATTCGAAGTTTATGCTTCAGTGTACTACTGATACCACTATAGCAGGAGGAAGCAGACTAATCAAAAATTGGAGAAGTGCAACACATAGAGTTTTACGTCTCTCCAAATTAATGACCTGGTTGAGGCTAAAATTTTAATCTTGACATGATGTACCCTTTCTGAATCCTGCCTGGTTCTCTCTCAATCTATTGTCTATCCTTGACCCTCTGGAGCAAGATGGAGAAAAATGCTTTACCTGCAATGTCATTATACCACGGTTGTTGTTGCAGTCCCTTCTTTGGCAATGGTAGAATTATCCTCTTTCACCACTCTCTAGGAGTTTCTTCTGTGGTCCATATCAATTGACGTCCTCAGTAGCCATTCCCTAATGTTCTCACCTCCATCTTTGACCAACTCAGGCGAGATGTTATCAATCCCTGGAGCCGTATTTCTTTTCTAGAGATCAATATCCTTGTCCAGCTCTTCTCTGGAAGGCATATGTTCATAGAGAAAACAAGCTCATCAGAAGGGGTAAAGAAGGAGAAATCAAACAGATCATCGGACAGCCTCATCTTTGATGATTTCACCATTGGAGTCCCGGATCTGGGATGCTCGTTTGCTGGTTTTGCCAATTAAAGTGCTTTTCTTCTGGAACACCCCCCTCATAGAAATGCCAAAGGTACAAAACACTGAAACTACCCAAACAAAAATAAAACAAATATTTTTGTTTATTTATACTATCATAAATTCTGAAAGAAATGACACGCCTACAATACAGGATACTAAGGGAGCTGAAAACCAGCCAAAACGTCATCGGTCTAACATAGGAATTAACTCGTTTAGAGCGACACTAGCATTTTTCAGAAAATATGAAATTTCTTCAATTTGCTCGCAATGATAGTCTAGACCATAAAATAGAGATATTTTACACTTAAAAATAACATACCCCAAAACAGATACGGACATTAAGAAGAGGCTACAGACATACAAGTAATGTGTATGCATACTTTTATGTTTGTCGTAACTTTAATCAACAAATGTGTCTATTACATGTATATATATCATAGACTCGTACTCATTGATATTAAAACCACAAAGGTCACAAACCAGTCAAACAAGGTGCATACCGTGGGAATCAACTCCGGAGTGTGTTTTCTTGTTTTAAACGCCATTTCTACGTTGTCTGCTGAATTAATGCCGCCGAAGTCATTAATTATAAAATCGTTCTGTTTACCCATAAGCGCGCTGACTTTGGCTTAATAATTTCAGGTGTGGGCTAATGTGTGTACAAGCTTTACAACCGTGCAAAATGTCAATTTCGATAATTCCAGAGGGCGCACTATTTTTCAAATGTGCCAGTGTCTCTTTAAGTAGACCCAAAAATATAAAAAGTGCCATAGACAATTCGCGTTTTGATATGTTGCCGGATTGGCGTGTTGCCGAATTGGTTTAATTGTTGCCGTATTGGCGTGTTACCGAACTGACTGTTGTCGAATTGAATTCGATTTAAAGCATAGATATAGATAACTAAAAGAGTTAAAAGGGTAAACGTTTCGTATGGAAGTCAGAAGCATGAAAATGAGGTATTATAATTGATTCCGTCATGCGCTGTAAATTGTTGTGCAGTACGCTTGACGAAATAAATGGCAAAACCTAGTTACATACTTGGGACTTCTTATGAAGCGTCTACCAATAAAAGGTTAGAGTGTGACGGCCATCTTGATTCAACGAGCTCACTGGCGGACGCTTAAATGTTAACCCACGAACCTTACATCATGGAAACTGCACTTTCTCGTTGATTTCGCCAGGCGACCCTCGACTATTAAATGATCCTTAGAACATCGTCAGACATGTGGTTTGTTCAGAAAGTTTACCGTCGTAAAGATCAGCCACGATGTTTTTTGGCAGATTTTCAATATGGCTCTTCAGCGATTCAGATTTTCTAGGACGAATTCCGATTATCTGCTCTATTACAATCAATTACACAAGTGCGAAATTAACTGGGAAACCTATACAGCGTAATAATAATAGGCAACAGCGCTTTGTCCACTTGTGTAAAAGGCGCTATACAAGTCTCATTATTATTATTACATAAAACACAATCCCTGCATATGTGTGAGGATGTCGAACACGATCCCTTAATTTAACCTTGACAGCTACATTATCACGTGTTACTTTCGTCACACTCGTTGAACATGTCGAAGTACAATTGACTATAACAACACATGAATCACCCAACACATGATGATCAGGCCATGTTATGGTAGCAACAAATGGGAAAATCATTGTTTTTTTCAGTGTATAACATTCTATACTTAGATTTGAAAATTGAACTTTGTTGATATCAGTAGATTGTAACATTTTTTAACAAATTTCTCAATAAGAGTTAAGAAATATAGCACAAAATTGGTCGAGACGAAACGTGTCGTCATATTTCAAACTAAAATAGGCTATGCACTGAAAAACAGATCTATAATTTATATCTAGGTGCCGCGCAAAGCGCGTAAATTTCTGGGAAATTTTATGGGTTAGAGAGTATTTGCCCAAATGCCAACGAAAGTTAAGTGTCATTTCCACACTGATTTTTTTCATATTGTGGTGGTGGTGGTGGCGACATGTCCCCGTTCCTTTTATCTGCAAATTTCAAATGTGAAGATTGTTATTGTTTGGGATATTATACTGTTAATTATAATCAATGGAAAGCAACGGGTGTTATATTCGTGAACGATCTTCTGAAGGAAGATGGTAATTTTATGTTACTGAAGAATTTGTAAATGTATACTCTGTATCTGGAATGTAATGGCATTATACGGTCAATTAAACCCAACTTCTACTTAACTAATAGCAAAGGCAGAAAACTCATACAGCCTTTTCAACCAGATCTTGTGAAGTTGTTACTCAAAACAAATGGCAAGTACAGTTAAATATTATGTGATGAGGTTTGGAAAGAGGTATGCATTTATGTGCATTAAATTTAAAGTTCTCAAGAGACACCAAGCTAGAATAATTGCCACAAACACTTTACTTTTTTATTTAAATGAACATTGGCCAAATTGATGTGTGTACTTTTTGTAATAATGAACCCGAGACAATAATGCATTCATGTATTATTCATGTAAAACACTATGTACTTTGAGCCACATATGCTAGCTTATTGCTCATATTTCTGTCAAGTTAAAAAAAAGTTTTCCGCCCTCTTCCCCCAGGAATACTGTGCAAAGTCTCTTTTAACATTCTCACTACTTTTCAAAAAAAAAGTTACCGCTTTAACTAAAAAGGTGAATTACTACCCAATTCCAATATCCAAATCTGACGAAACTAGAGCATCAGCCAAGAAGGGTTTGATCAAACGAACGAGATACCAATATCTGAAGACGGGAAAATTCTGAGAAAAATATAAGTTTTGCAGATAATGAAAGTCTGCGGCTGCGTGTGGCCCCAGGAGAGGGGTAAAGTTACTATGGGGGTCAAATGTTTGAACTGTTCTAAATCTAATGGAATATAGCTCAAATTATTCCAGTAGTAAAAAAGTCAATTGGGTCACACGCGTGTGGTGCTTCCTTTCCAAAATATTTGGGAAAATAGGCTATCGGTCATTTTGTTTATTCAACAAGAAAGGTCACTCTTTGCAACACCCAGATTTCTTTGTAAATTTTTTTTTTCAAATGTTTAATGATATATGTTTCCAGATATGAAATGCTTTTGCACTTTCGGCATCTCCTTGTTGTTATAAAGGAAGGGGTACAAAATTCCCTGTTGGCTCTATAGGGACGGGGACATTATGCCCCTCACTATTAAAGGGAACCAACCCTATGCAAAATAAAAAGCACTTCTTCTCTGATCGCTTCCATTTCAATGATCGCTCCCGTTCGCTCATCTAGCCTCCCGCTATTCAATGATTAATTTTGACAATTTGCAATAAATCTCATATGAAAACATATTTTTTTTACCAGAATTTACTTTTTCGAAAAAGTGGTGGTACTTTTTTCGTCCCGTCAGTCACGCACATTTAGAAGTGCAACCATACACACATTAAAACATATGGTTTCAATTTGCAATCTGTGTTTTTTTAATTGAAATATGACATTTTCTCTTTGCTTTGGAGTATACCTTTTGGGACTGTGCCATGCAGATATTTTTCTGCAGGCTTTTGAAATAAAAAAGATGCTTAACATTTTCCAGTCAGTCACGTGGAGTAAGCCATAATTTTTATATTTTTTTCATAAGAAATAGGCGATAATTTGGGAAAGTTATTCTGACAACACAAAACCTCTTTTGAACCTAACTTTGGAGAACCTCTATGAACAAAACAATTTCAATTGCTCCATTTTCTTTATGACATCCATCGTAATTTTTTTTGGAGGGGGGGGGTGAAAATGCAGAATGTTGCACACAATCATGCCAACTGACAGTTCGAATCATGTTCTTATTTTTTTTTAGTTTATCAACTGAAGGATAAGGAATATATTGAGGAAACCCGTCCCTCTGCAACAGGTAACGTTGTCACTGCTTTGAGTAATAAACTTAATTACGGTACCTCGTTAAAACTAATAGATGGAAAATGTTGTTGTGATTGTTGTGGGTTTAAACTAAATGGTTATTTGGAACAACTGGTCATTAGCCGAAATGGATTTAGACAAAATGGGTTTAGACTAAATGGTTATTAGACTAACTGATCATTAGACGAAATGGATTTAGACAAAATAGGTTTGGACCAAATGGTCATTAGTCTAACTGATCTTTAGA
>JAMKCH010075613.1:0-15680 GCA_023653785.1 Ophioderma brevispina
AACAGGTGATCATGATGTTCTTCTTGGAAATTTTTCAAAGCCTGAGAAAAATTAAGAAAATTAAGATGGCAAAACTTTGAATTTGAGCATTGTTTTTTTGTCAAAGACTTTTTCCGGTTCCTGGTTGACTAGCAGGTCAAACATAAGGAAGCGCATTTTCGCGATTTTGACTTTGGAAAGTCGTCGCATTTTCCGCATTTCACAATCGGGACCGCATTTTGCGTTTTAAATCGCGTAAAAAAACCCGGTGCCTACCAATACCTGAAAACCTACATCCCCTAATTAATTTATAACTGGGTTTATTTTATATGGAGTTTCAAGAAGTAACAAGCAGCTATTAAATCACAAATACATATCTTTGGTGATTGGGCACTATAACACATGGGATCTAGATTTTACTGCAAATTTGGGCTACCCACACGGTTCCCGTTCTCCTCACTTTCAAATTGTCATAAAAATAAATCAAATTAAAGAACACAAAATCGTGAGGAGTGCGGTTTTCTCTTCTGACTGCTTAATTAGTTCTTACTTTTACAGGACGCAAAATTTAGAAGCACACCACGTAACTTTAAATTTCATTCAGATGCAACATTTCACGAGTTAGCGCGGGTATTACGCTCCACGTCCTGTGGGTCTCGAACCGTATCATTGCCTGATAACATCTCCTTATTTATTGACGATAATAACATTCTTTCAGAAATTCCAGGAGGTTTTCGTAAGAACCGTTAGATGTGGAGACACTGTTACTTTAAAGGTATAGCTACTGCAGACTGGCTGAGAATAAAACACATTTTATGGCATTCCTGGATTTCCGAAAGGCTTTCGATACCGTTTGGAGAGACGGTCTTCTTTCGGTTGCTTGAATTTGGTATAGGTAGTGTAACATTTTAATTTATTACACATCTATATGAAAATGTCGCAATGTAACGTTGCATTTTGTGACATATAACCAGAAGCTGGCCAACCCCCCTGATTATATAGGCTCCTCTGAAATTACTGAATTTTTTTTGTACATTATACAAACAAATTGGCAACCCCCCTGATTCAGGAAGGTTTTGCTTCCATTAGGTTACATGTAATTCTTTAAAAAACCGCCCTGATTTTTTGTGAAACCTCCCTGATTGCTGATTGTAAATGGTTTTGGCAGCTCTGTTATAATGACTTTTTTTTGATATTGGATGAAGGTCTCAGCAATGCCTGTGTGCTTTCTCCTATTCTCTTTTGTTTTATAGATAATGAATTACTAAAATGCTTAATATGTATCATGATGTGGTATTCATGTTTTGGTGTTAATTTAATGTCTTTTCTGGGCTGATGATGTCATTTTGGTTGCTGATAACGAACATGACTTACAACGTATGCTACTGTTGCCGCTGATTTTTCCAATAAATGGCATTTGAAATTTAATTACCACGATAATCAAATGTCCTAATTGTCGGTAAACGTACAATAGTCCAGATTTTTTTTTGCACACTCGGTGAGGACTTCATCACCGAGGTCGAAACAACAATAGTTAGAAGGTGTGCACATTACTAAAGAAATCTCTCCGATCACATCATGTTTCTGAAATAATTAAGAAGGGCATAGATAATTGGTTCATTAATCCTTATTGATAACCAGGATGACTTCAACAAACCGTGGTCTACTTTGAAATATCCTATGGAAGACCTTTGGCGCTCCCGCGATCAACTAGCTTGCGCTGTTCTTCTTTAAGCACAAGTGGATTATAAGAGGCTCACTAACTATACAGCTCCAAATGGCTAGAGCCATCTAAAAGCACCCAGAAACACTCCTGCGGCGGCCTCTTTTTGGGTGATCTTGTCACTGGAATGATCTTCAACGCACTCATGATATAGTGAAGGCCACATATTCTCTATATGTTTTGGTATTGATTTAAATAGATGGCCTAACTTGTCTTTAATGCACTTTATATAGTAAATAATACAAGCATATGTGATCTTGAAGTGGGTTAATCATGTCGTTAATATTTTCTGTGACAACCACCATGGATTTTCATTTTCAAACTGCCATCTGGAAAACATATCGAACTGTTTCATAAATAATCTCAATCGAACCAATCAATCGTATTCAACACACTGTGGTTATGAAGAGCTTGTCACAAATTGTCTTTAAATTACTATGTTCAATTTAAAACTGCAACCTTTTCTTGAGGACTATCTTCTCGATAAGCTTTGATTTCATGTGCCCGTTTTAAAATTCAAGGCAACGCTCCAATACATTGGCTTTTGGATAGGATTCAAGTATTTGGGACAAAGACATTTCTGGCACTTGCACGCTTTGCAAAGATGGTTGGAGATGTGAAACCTTTTTGTTAGACAAGCAAGCGTTGATGACTTCGGAAGTCGGAAATAGCTGTCTTGAGAATTCTCTTTGCAACTGCGTTATGATTTGTTTTGGAATTTAATTTAGTACCATTGAATTACATACTCCTTACTTTGTACTAGGTAAGCAAGTTATTATCTCCACTCAATGCCCACTCTCTCACGTGAATCGTATCAAACCATTGATAAGATATTTGATAAAGTTTCTGCAAATCCTTACTTAAAAGAACATGCGCATGTAGAACAAGTCTTAAGAATTTGCAAATGTATCCAACTCTTTATTTTACTGTAACTAATGTTCATGTTTAGTCCCTTGTTTTAATTTTTGTCTCGCCTGAACTTTGTTCGCAGAGACTTAGTAATCACCTTTCTGGCTGTCTGTCGTCAGTCTGTCCTGTCCGTCTGTCTGTCTGTCTGGTCTGTCTGTCATGCTTCTGTCTGCCATGTACGTCCGGGTTCACGGGCTTGTGTACGATGTACTTGATTTCCAATGTCTTGATGATGTAACTTGGTGGAAAGAACAGGTCCACGAGTTTTCTTCGACCTATAGATTTTGGGCGTAAAAATATGCTAATTAAGTATCTTTTGCCTAATTACGCAAATTTTCCCGCAAGGCTTGTGTACCAGTTTTCTGGAGTTCCGTAAGGCTTGATGATGTAACTTGGCGGAAGGGAGCAGGCTGGTGAAGTTCTCGAACTTATTAGATTTTCCGGGCGTATTTTTTCGGGCAATTAAGTATGCAATGAGCTAATTTAATATGCAGAACACGCGTATTGCTCTAATTTTTTGAAACGGTACATTGGATACGGAAAATTCCCTTCACTGCATGAAAGCCATCATGTGCGCACTCTTTTTTCCAATTTAGCCGTGTGTGATACAGCGGCTTAGGGTATGCAATGAGCTAATTCAATATGCGTAATTACTGATAATCTCTGAAATCCCACCGTCCATCGGATGGCAAAATTCCTTCGCTGGCAATGAAAGAATACTATGCCGTGCATCTTTTGGGTGAATCATAATTGGGTCAAAGTGCAATTAAAAAATAAAAAAGTGGCATTTTTTGATACATTGATCTATTAAATATGCATATTGCTGTATCACTGAAATGGTACATTGAATATGGCAAAATTCCTTTGCTACATGACAGACTTCTAGCCGTACCTCTTTTGTATGATCCACAATTGCGTCAAAGTGCACGTGATTCAATTAAGGGCGCATTGTTTGATGCAATTGATCTATTAAAAGGCGTAATTGTGTATCGCTTAATGGTACATTGGATAGGCAAAATTCATTCGCTACCTGAGACTACTAGAGGACACACATCTTTTGTGTGAATAATATTGTGGTCAAAATGCATTGTCGGCCACTTAAGACACTATCCGTGATTTGAAAATATTGAAATGTGGCAGGAATAGCTTCAAAGTGACGGATAAGTGTGTAAATTCTCATAAGTTACCTTTTACAGCTGTATAATTAACAGAAAGAAAGAAAAACACAGTGTTTCCAAGATAACGATTCTCCATTCAATTACTGTTGTGTAAGTGTCCCGAACGGACAGTAATGACTAAAATCTCCGATTCTGTCCTTAGTAGGTTGCTTCTGGTCCCTATCATTTGCAGGGGGTATGTTAGGATACCTGCCCTTGTTACGTACATGCTAAAATCTGATTTTTGATAGTTTTTCGATTTGCTAAATACGGATCGTGTCCTTTAAAGGGGCATTGTTTGATTATTTAACATTGCAAACTATGCTAAATGGCTTGGTCCATTTCAATTCAAACCAATTTTCTCATGTTTGTCAATGGTCAATGTGAAATACTACACCTTCAAAAGAATTTGATTCAGGAGTTTGTTTAGCTTACAATAAATTAGGTCAGCATGTGTTTATTTGGCAGTAATTGGCTGTGAGTGTGGTGTACAAAACATGTACAACACAAGAGAACTTTCAAAAGGGGGGGTACACCAACAACAAAGTATTAACATCAATTATATAGCTAATCAGTGCCCCATGTTTCATTAAAGGGTTTTTCTACTTCTTGCTGGTCAGTTTTATCTGATGTGTGCCAGCCTGTTTACAATTATTGGAAAATGTGAACATACGCAAAATTGTGCCTTTCAACCACTTTCGGGACCCCGTAGGCGACTCAAATGTAAAATGTGTCCATGATTTTTTTCAAAAATAGTGTTGCAAATTGAATAAATTTTCATATTTTTACTAAAATTTAGTGATTTAAGGATTTTTGCATGACTTTTTCATGATTAATATATCTACAATGGAAACTGTTGTGGCCCTGGTTGTGGTGTCAAATACAGAGCAGGAAATAAAGAATACTATAATGAACCCCGGGGGGGCTACTCCTCCTAACCATCTCTTGGTTATGATATGTTGGGGCAACATTTCAAGATAATCTCTCCCAACGGAAGATGTTGTGACCTCTATGGTGGTATCACAATGAAAGAGTGAGAAGTAATAGAATACTATAATGCAAACCCGGGGGGTGCTACTTCTAAACATCTCTTACTTGTTCTCATGTGGGGGGACTTTTCAAGATTATATCTCCACCATGGAAAATATTGTGACCCCTAGGCTGTGTCAAATGAAAGAGTGAGAGGTATAGAAAACTATCAAAATGTAACCCGGGGGTTCTTACTCCTAAACATCTTAGTTATGCGCTCTTTGTTTGAGACTCCTCACGATTAATAATCGCCACATGAAAAGTTGTGACCCCTGGGGTGGTGTCCAAATTAAAGAGGCATGAAGTAAAGCATACTGTAAATTGCAAACCAGGGGTGCTACTCCTAAACATCTCTACTTTATGCTCGTGGTGGGGGGGGGATTTCAAACTTGCAAATGAATACTCCACGATGGAAAATGTTGTGACACCTAGGGTGGTGCAAATGAATGTGGAAGTAAAAAAACTAGTTAAGAAATTGTAGTTTATCTGGTTTGCACAGCCCCTACTTTTGGGGGACAACCTGGACTCGCACGATGCAGTGGTTATAAAAGACGCTGGTGTGCTTGCTTTTTTGTCTACATA
Organism: Ophioderma brevispina; assembly: GCA_023653785.1. Classification (NCBI taxonomy): domain Eukaryota; kingdom Metazoa; phylum Echinodermata; class Ophiuroidea; order Amphilepidida; family Ophiodermatidae; genus Ophioderma; species Ophioderma brevispina. The sequence continues at coordinate 5,380 of JAMKCH010075613.1, forward strand.
AGCGCGAAAGCAAGGCGAGACTTGTGGTTCGAGAACTGCTTGTTGACTTAATTAATGGATGCTATCTTCAGTTATCGTTATGTTTACTGTTTAATGTTATTTGGTGGGTTTTTTGATGAACAATGTGCAGACTGGTGTGCAAATTTGTTTTGTGTATTGGGGCGTGTTTTGTTGTGTGTGCATGCAGGTCGTTTTGTGTGAGTGGGAGGTGTCGGGTCTTGGTGTATGTGTAGGGAAAAGTGTAATGAATTATACTTTATATTTGTGCTATAGCTACCTGGGTACATGTAAGAGAGAAAGTACGACACTTCGAATGGATTTCACACTCGTATGGTTACAACACTTGTTTTCCCCGTTCAGCACCTTCACACATCAAGGAGGTGACTGCTCACCTTTACCATATGTGTTGTACTACCAGTGGCCAAAGCCACCGAACGAGTATGTATTTTCCCTTACACTCCTAAGCTTGCTTTCAATATCTGTATCATATGTTATAATGTGTATTTTTAGTAGAACGCATCCGTCACAAGAGTGTGGCCGCTTTATAAAAGCTTATGTTCAAATAAATAAAGTTCACATGGAGCCTGGTTGGTGGTTTTGTGCTATATAATAAAAGGTTTGGTTTCATGAGAATTCGATTTGCATAACAATGGCCATTGAAGCACTTTGGGTAGAGCTTAAGTTACCACACCCAAACCTATCCTTCTTGGTAGACTGTTTTATAGACCACCTGACTCTTCTGCCTGATTACATTGACAAGTTAGATTCAATTTTTCAAAAAACTCCACACCACCTACTATGGATGATGTTATTATTGTTTGGGGATTTTAACTTAGATGTTTATGTAAGAAACCTAACTAAACTCTACTAGAATTTTGCGGTTCTCGCTTTCGCTAGTTCCGGAGGGTTTTGGGTTTGGTTTTGTTCCTTCCGGAACCTTACGGGCGTCTTTGGCGATGGAGGGGGGGGCTGTTTTGTGAATGACAGTTAACTGCAGATCGATTGCGTCAATAGGATGGCTTCTATTTTTTTCAGGTAGGGATGGGCGGCCCGATTCCGAACTTGGGTGCCTGGAACCTTATTTTGTCCCGCAAGGTAGGGTCCTTAGGAACTGATATTTTGTGAAATTTGCCGGATTGGAGCCGAGAATTTGGCTAAAATTGAGCTTTTGAGGCAAAAGTTTTACCAAAGGATACCTTATTGAACTAAATTTTAGCCTACTTCAACCAGGTCGCGGACCACAGTAACTATTAAATATATGGTAAATTTTACAATATTAATATGGACATCTGCCACACAATAGGTAATATTATACAGTATACCCTCTAAAAGTTAATTTAAATAAAGTCTGAAATGTGGTATTCGATGAGTTATTTGAAAGAGCTTGGGAATTGTAGGGAATAAAAAAGCACGGATGACCACACACAACCTAGCAAACCCGGCCTAGCAAACCTCTTATAATGTAGACCCTCTTTTCAAATAGGCCTAAATAAATTATACTTTTACGGTAAGCCTATTTAGTTGGTAAAATGAATGCTGCGTATAATACTGTAAAATTACACAAGTAACAAGATAAATGACTGAAGTCGCACTCTATAGTTTTACCTTCTTACCCACTCAAATGGATACGGTATTACACACATAGTGGATGGGGGTGCTTCCTGGATCCTACATCCAGATAAAATTGCATTTCCCATTGGAAATACTTCCGCAAAACTCTGCACAGTTTACTATTAGTGAAAGAAAAATAATAAAATATTGATCGGTTTAGAAATTAGGGGTACCAATTGGACTGAAAAGTAGCATTTTGGCGCTTTCTTCTCCCCATTGATGCACTTACTATACAGTTTAAACATGGCTTTTAGGAGTTTCAAGGCACTAATCACTCAGTGATCCAAGATCCTAAAGTTATCTTTCCTTGAAAACATTGACAGAAAATGAAGAAAAACAGGGTTCAAAGATACATCTCCCTTCAATACGTTTGTAGTAGTGTCCGCGCGCGGGCGACAGTAATGACTAAATATCAAATTTTGGCCTTATTATTACGTTGCTTTCGGTCTTATCACTTGCAGGTATGTTAGGACACCTGAACTTGTCACAGACTGAAAAAATCAGATTGTTTGATGATTTTTTTTCGATTTTCTTCTTTAGCAACTCACGCTATGCCCTTTAAGAATAGAACCAAATTATTAGATATACACCATAAATTGGGTTTCTGGAGACTTTTTAGAATTTTTGTGGTGCCCCTTTCCAGACCATGTATTTCCCCTTCGGTTGTACATGGAAATTGAATTATCAATCATCAATCTTATTTGTTCAGCATAAGCATACAGCAAAAACAATATGATAAATATTATGTAAATACTGCATTAAGTACAGTGAAAAATTAAAAATCGTTACATATTACAATAAGATGATTTAAATATACATTATGAATCAACCTGGATCCAATTACATAATTTTAATTATCATTATTATTATTGTCAGGTTAAACAAAATCAGATATTTTTTTTTTTTTTTTTTTTTTTAATATTAAGAAGTACATACATTCTTTTTAAATATGGTAAATTAACTATAATTAAAAACAATGAATGGCTATTATTAAACCAAATATACACACGTAAAGTATTCAAATTACCTCAATTTACCCAACACCAACAGACCATATAAACCCAAATACCCAAATGCGCAACACACGTATACACTACGCGCCACAGCCCCCGTACTCGCGCAAAGTCCCGAACGCCCCCCCCCCCGCCCCCCCCCCCCCCCCCCCGATTTCCTTTTTTTTTTTTTTTTTAAAGATTAGGATAGCTTAGAGTTTTGGCATCAAATTGAGTACCAATATTTGCAATAATTTTTTCCTACTGGGCATCTAATTCCTATACCACGCGATAGCTTAGCGTTACTCATTTCTATTGGCAAGCAAATTGAAGTACCAACATTCGCAATATGAAGTCACTACATCCTATGCACAAGTTGATGAAAGTAGAAATCGTGGGAATTGATTTTTTCCGCAATTGTTACTGACTCAAAACAAACTGTTTTTTGTGAATTTAAAAGGCCCATATCTCAAAATGATCAGTTATAGCTAATTCTCTCTCAGCTCACAATTGTCAATCTACACGGACATGGTCAACCAAAACCTAACAAATAAGCTAATGTCATGTTTAAGATATCAAATTGGGACTATTTTTTTTTTCTCATTTACAACGTGTTCTTGGTTAAAAACCTAACGTTGTCCACAGCAAAATCAATTATTTATTTTTTTCTATTATAGTTACACGTAGTCTTAAACATTGTCAATTAGATTGGGCATGCAATAAACAACAGACACGGAAGCCTTTTTGAGTGCTTTAAGTGCCGATAAATTGGAGATGAAAAGGATTTAAATACATTTCACATAATCCCACAAACAGTAGATAAGGGATCAGATTGCGTGTACACATCGTATGCCACCCCCCTGTGTTTACCCAATGTTATTTTGCATAGCTTGACACAATGTATTATGGTATATTAGTGATTACACGATTCTTTCACACGTGGTAACAATGAGGTGTTAATCTTCTAGATTAGATCGGCGATCGATTTCACCATATCCCATAAACGAGTAGATGTGGTATTTTAAGACTGCATTATGTACAGATAATGAAGTTACAAGCTTTAAAACTATCCAGCGTTATGGACAATTTGACATAATTATTCTGGGATATACTCGATCTTCCAACGTGGACTCTCCGCAAACGAGTTTTCTGACGTAAATGTGCGATTTTTTCCATTTAGGTTTTCGGGGGGGTCCGAGGCAACATCCCAAGCAAAGATGTCTTCTTCAAAATAATCATACGTATTCTCCATCACAAATATCTCTATATTCCCTTATTTATAAACAGCTTTATATAATATAATTTTACACAGTAGTAAGAATTTCCAAACCTAAAAAGTTGCCTAGATTGCCTCAGCCATTTCACTATTAAAAATTAACCCCTGCACCAAGTAAGAAAGCCGAGAACAGGAACATCTAGCCACTTTACTGGTTTTGCAACATCTTGCGAATAGGTAACACTCGGAGCTCAAAAAACTTACCAGATTTTATATTCCTTCTTCAAACACTTTCTCTGCTAAAAGATCTCTCGCAAATCATTAAGAATTCATAGGTTTTTTTTTCCATTTTCTCTTTCCATTTTCTACAGATTTCCGATATATTGCATATGAATTCAAATCATATACCTTCTCCTTCTACATCCGGTTTCTATCACCCCCTACAAGTCCTGGCATTTACGTGGTCTAAGCCTACACAAATAAGTAAAGTAAACAAAATGCACACTATATAAGACCACTCGATACGACGACGAAAGCAATATGTAGGCCGGTGCCCTCAATAATAAAAGTAACACTCTTTGCTTCTCATAGTATATGAAGCAGCTCATTCAGGATACCCGAGAATAACTAAAACTGCCAAACAATTATTGATCTGGCTTTTGGTTGCCAAACCGATATAAATTTCATCTTTTGGTGTTCACAGTGTAGGGATATCTGACCATTCACTCATTTAATTTACTCGTAAGAATATAAAAGAACTAAGTACCACCTAAGATATGAAATCAAGATGCTTTAAACTTTAATGATAATGATTTTGTTGATACAGTTAAGAAATTAATTGAGCACTGGTGAAAAATTGCAGTGATGGTTGACATGCCCTACTGCCTTTTAGGACTTGGTTTGATACGGCTTTGATACACATTGTCCTGTGTGCGCATTCCTACCGAAGTCCCGAATTTGTTTAAGTCCAAAGGCGTACTCTGCTACTTAACCATTTGTTGACAAAAGACGGAAGGATATACTAATCGATTTTGAACATCCTTGCTGAGTGATAAGTAAATTGTAAATGTTATTTTCTTGACACTGCAGGCTTGTTTTTAAATTTTAATAAAACATTGCGAGATTGTTAAAAAATCAACATCCCAAACTTTTTTCCCCAAACAGCTTGTGTTTATTCTTGTTTTTTGGCCTTTAACAAAAATATCTTTTGAACTTTCTCAATGTGCCTTTTAAAACTTCTAACTTCCAAATTTTGTTTTTCTTTTTGTTTTCCCCTTTACTGAAAATATTTTCCAAAATGTTATTGAACTTGTCAATTTATTTAGGTAAATCAAAAAGCGTCATCTATTTTGTCTAAAATATAAAATACTTATAATTTTCACTACAGTTTACAAACACCTGACGATATCTTGTAGTGGATAATCCATGATAATCGTTTCGACTTACGTCAATTCGACTTCGGTATTGGCTACCGTCCTGTGAAGGAGAAGGAGTCAGGGCTCACTTCCTGCGTGGATCCAAGCAAATATATGAAGCTTTCAAAAGAACGGGGACCACTACTTCTCAAAGACTCATAAAACAAATCGATACGACGACGAAGCAATATGTAGGGCCGTGCCCTCATATAAATTAACACTCTGCTTCGCTGTTAATATGAAGCAGCGCATGCATGACTACCGAGAATAACTGAAACGCCAAAACAATTATTGACTGGCTGTGTTTCCAAACCAGGATAAATTTCATCGTGCTGTGTTCACAGTGTAGGGATATCTGAACCACTCACTCATTTATTTAAAAACTCGTAAGAATAAGAAAACTAAAGTACCACACCTAAGATAGTGAATCAAGATGCTTTAAAAACTGTAATGATATGATTTTGTTGATACGTTAAGAAAATTAATTGGAGCAACTGTTTAAAATTGCAGTGATGTTGACATGCCCTACTGCAAACTGTTTAGGGACTTGTTTGATAAGGCTTTGTGATACACATTGTCCCTGTTCGCATTCCTACCGAAGTCCGAAGTTGTTTAAGTCCGAAGGCGTACTCTGCTCTAACCAATGGTTTGACAACAAAGACTGAATGATATACTATCGATGTTTGAACGGCAATTGGCTGAGTGATAAGATATTGAATGTTATATTCTTGACAGCAGCTTTTTAAAATTTTAAAACAATTGCGAGATGTTAAAAAAACAACATCCAACGACTTTTTTTCCCCAAACCAATGCTTGGTGTTATTTTGTGTTTGCCTTTACAAAAATAATATTGTAACTTTCTCATGTGACCTTTTAACTTCTAAACTTTACAAATTTGTTTTTCTTTTTTGTTTTCCCCTTTACGAAAATCATTTTCCAAAATGTTATTGAACTTGTCATTTATTTAGTGTATCAAGCGTCATCTATTGGTCTAAATATTAAAATACTTATTAATTTTCACGTACGTTTTACAAACCCCTGAGATATCTGTAAATGATAATCCATGGATAATCTTTCGGACTTACGTAAATCGGACTTCGTATAGGGCTACCGTCCTGTGAAGGAGAATGAGTCAAGGCTCACTTCCTGATGGATTACAATGCAAATATATGAAGCTTTCAAAAGACATGGACCACTACTTCTCAAAGACTCATAAAACAAATGATCCGCACGACTGGCAATGGCTAAGGGCAGTTAAGAACCAAGTAAATAAACTTAACAACTCTGGGAAAAGAACTACTGTAATAATTTAATTAATGATAAGAACGAAAGTAATGACATTTTATTAACAACTGTTTAAAATTATTAAATATTAAAAACAAATTCAGGTTTTAGCTTGTGATGATAAGGAGATCAGATCCATTTAATGGGTATTTCACCTCTGTAGGTAAAACTTTGGGCCATAAATTTAATAATACTATATATTAATAATATAATAATAATAGTTGTGATAATTTTAACTTCTAACCCTGAGATTACAAGTAATTTCACTTTGTTATTTTTGATATCTAACTCCTGTGTTTTGTATTTTGATCAGATCTGTAACTTTTCTAATAATAAAGCTACAGGTATTGACAATGTTGTATTAACCTCTCAAGTTTCAGCACCAATTATTTGTTACCCACGTGCATATAATTATTTGTACCTTTCTTGATCACTTCATTTTCCCATCTGATTGGAAAAAAGCTACGGTTACACCTATCTCAAGGAGGGTGAACAGCCCATTTCTGTTCTTCCTATTTTATAAATTCTTGATCGTGCTGTACATGATCAGCTTTACCATTATCTTGCTCATAATAACATTTTAAAATCAGTGTCAGTCGGTTTTAGAAGTAACACCGTGCTAATACTACTTTTTTAAAGGTACTGATCATAGCCTTAAACATAAATATAGGAAAGTACAGATCTATCTTTTCTTAGATCTAAAGAAGGCTTTTGAATACTGTAAATCATAATCTACTTCTTAGTAATTAAAGAAGTATGGTATCACTGGTAATGCATTAAATTGCTTTAATTCTTATCTAAAAGATAGATCCAAGCTGTTAAATTAATTCTGTACTTCCGACTTAAGAATACGAATGATATTGGGATACCTCAAGGATCATTCTTGGTCCTCTTTTATTATAATTTTTTTATCAATTCTAATACCTGAATCATTTGTTTCATGCAAATGTGTTATATGCAGATGACAACACTACCCTTAAATTAGTCAGTTCATCTGAACCCAATCACCAAACTGCAAAATGAGACTTCAAACACGAACTTGAAAACTAAATTGCTCATTGGTTCAAGTCAAATAAATCTACCTGAACATAAAAAAACTAAATTCATGTTAGTAAATTTGGAAATCCACAGACACTAATAATATAAAATATGTCGTACGGTAGAAAATGAAAATTACTATTGAAAGAGTCATTCATATACAAGTTATTTGGGTGTTATTTTTTGATCCTATTTATTGTGGAGCAATCATGCCGATTATTTTTGTTCAAATTTTCCAGAGAATTGGATTACAGTGTCCCAGATTTTAAAACATTATTTCAAGATATTAGGCCTCCTTCATGTGATTAATTTTCCTGAGGAGGCGGATTAATTTAAAAATTTTTAACTTTTTAAAAATGTTAGTGAATGAAAGGGGAAATTTTCAAAAAAGAAAAAAATAAATGTTTAAGTTGTTTAATAAATGTAATTTACACGATATAACCAATTGTGTGTGAAGGTGTCCCGTTTAAACTTTTAATACTCACGCAATCACCTCCAAAGAAGTGGTGTAATCAGGAGATTTAAGCAGTAGCTCCTCATACTACAGTCAATAGCTTGCCAAATCCTTGGTCTTTCCTCATGTTGACTACTGCAGTTCTGTTGGTCCAATTTCAATACCGGGCACCATAATCTCCAAATTTTGCAAAACAGACTTCCCTGTCCTTTTGTCTGCAACATTCGAACCTCAGTGGGACCAATGATGAAAGACCGTGGTTGGACTAATCTGAGGAGAATGGAATATCAGATCTTAATTTACTTTTAATGCTTTTAGCATTTTGCTCCTGATTATATCGTCTTCTGTTACTTTTACCAGTTTGCAACACATTCTAAAGGCACTCTTAGTCAGGCTTAGAACATGTTGATCATTCCATCATGGATTAACAAGCTGGTCAAAGAACATTCCAGTACAGAGCAGCTGTACTCTGGATAATCTGCCAAACGGCCAAAAAGTAAATTAGAATTCCAGTAGTTTGGTTTACTTTAAAAGTTGCCATAATCACAAGATATCCTGTTACGTTAATGTGTCATTAAATATGAAAATTTGGTGTCCTGTGATTGGTAATGCATATGGGGGGTGTGTAGGTGTACTGCATGCATTGTGTTTATGTGGGTATGTGTGTGTATTGTGTTATGCGGGTGGTGTGACCTGCTACTCTTCAAATTGCTACAGTGTATTTGTATGTACATAATCTTAACCTAGCACATATACATGTTTGTGTTATGAAGATTTGTACATTAACATAACTTATTTTTTCTGTATACTTTTTTACTGTAATTATTGTTATCAGTCTTCTTGGAAAAAAAAAGAACACTACATTGTATTGAAGGAATTTCCTGGAATAAATAACGATTAAGTAAATTTGGCCTAACTTCACCAATCCATTATGACAACATGTTAAAGATAATATGGAGTTATGCTTGCAGAACTAGTCGCCCCACTAGATCAGTGAGTTCAGCTCCTGGATTGTTTCCCGGTTTATTTTCTTTATAATAGGCAGGAGCACGCCGCACGCTTATTTTCCTATTACCAAAAATTACGCACACCACCAGGAGTGGGAGACGACTGGGTGTGACTTCAAATGTTCGGTCATTTTGTGCTTTTAAAGGTCAACATTTCACGGATTTTAAGCATGAGCTTTGCACTGTTTGTATGTTTAAAATCGAGCTAGTAGGGTTGCTAAGACATCAAAGTTTTCATATATGCACATATTTCTTGTCATAAAGGGACTTTAATATACCAAAATCTTGACTTTTTGTGGCACAGTGACCCCCGGTGTTTGAATGAATTGCCGCTCTGGGGCTTGGAAGAGAAGATAGTAGGGGCTATCGGCGAAACCAGAGCAACCTCGGGCTCTTAACTGTAATAAAATATTACTTGTTCATGAGTTAAAGACACTATCAGTGATTTTGAAAAAATTTTGAATTTGCAGGAATAGCTTCAAAGTGGAAGGATAAGTCGTACAATTCTCATAAGTTACTTTTCCAGCCGTAAGAATTGACAGAAAAGGAAGAAAACTGCAAGTGTTTTCCAAATACATCTCCATTCAATACGTGTTGTAGTAAGTGAGCCGTCGGACAGAATGACTAAATCTCCGATTCTGTCCTTATTAGGTTTGCTTCTGGGGCTTATCATTGCAGGTATGTTTCGGATACTGTACTTGTGCATCACATGCAAAAATCTGATTTTTTATGATTTTTTCGATTTGTCTGATTTAGCAAATCACTGATAGTGTCCTTTATTAATATTGAATTAATTAAAATAAAGACCCGCACTTGTTGGTCATTAAACTGTTGAAACTTGCAAAATTACAAGCATTCAAACTTAAATACAAGTCATCTCATGTATGGTATTGATAAGAAACAACTTCATCGCCTTCAGGTCCTTCAAAACAGGTGTGCGCGTCTGATTTTGAGACAACCTATGCGCGCTCATGCCTCTCATTACTCCATTCGCTTCATTGGTTGCATATTGCCCAGAGGATTGAATACAAACTTCTCCTCATCACGTTTAAAGCTTTTCATCTGAATTCCCCTATGTATCTTGCTTCTTATTTTCAGCTATACAAGACCACTTAGGCACTTCGTTCCAGCTCAACCATCAAATTTCAGGTGCCTCGCTCCAATAAACAACATGGTGATCGTGCCCTGTCAGTTGCAGGTCCTTGTAACGAATTGCCTGTTAACATCTGTGGTCTTGATCACATTTCTGCTTTTAAAAGTCATTTGAAGTCTCATCTGTATCCC